>JAJPUD010001453.1:403103-431041 GCA_023553655.1 Myrmecobius fasciatus
CCGAGGTTCTGAGGCCGCCCCTGGCCGGTCTCTGGACTGCGGCCCCGCCCTCTTCATCTCTCTACAGGGTGGGCTAATTTGCTAGGCTTTTTAGAGGAATTTGAGACCCATTTTGGCAAGGAGATTTGCACCTGGTTCTCGTCTGAGCCCTACCCTCAGCACGACCAGCTTGAGGCTATAAAGTAAGCTCCCACTCCTTTCGCATGAGTCCAAGTTGGAGCTTCACAGGTCAGTTAGGGTTAGAAAACTAAAATAAACCTTTCAGGGATGGAAGTGGCATTATCAGTATGACTGGGGTACTAGTCTCAGGGCTGTTTTTGTTTTTTTGTTTGTTTGTTTTGTTTTGTTTTTTTGTTGTTTGTTTTTTTGACAGAGGCCTGGTCTGCCTCATTATGGGGGAGGTTATGATGCTGGGAGGGGTATTTTGTGTCTCCTGTTTATGGGAAGGAGAGGGAATGAAGTATAGCCTCAGCTTCTGGAAACCCTGTTGTGCTCCTGCTGGAGGTTTCTAAACTACTGGGACGGGAAGTGTCCAGTTCTGCTCTTACTTCAGTCACCCACTACCCCCACTTGACTGATGCTACCCCTCTTTTTCCATTCTTTTCCTTAACGTTTCCCTTGCTCACTCCCTTTGAGTACATGATCCTGGCCACTATCATTGCCAATTGTATCGTCTTAGCTCTGGAGCAACACCTTCCTGATGGAGACAAGACTCCCATGTCTGAGAGACTGGTGAGTGGTCTAGGAACTGGAACTAACCTACTCTGGGGAGGGAAGAAGATAGGGATCACAGAACTAGAGCTCCAGAGAGGGTCTGGGGAAATAAGGAAGAGAGATTAGGAACTGATCTTATCAAGAACCTAACAGACCACCTTGGAGGCCTGAATTCAAGAAGGATCTAGGAAAAGATAAACTAGGGGATTGGGTGAGGGGGTCACCTCCTTAAAAAGATACAAAGGCAGATAACATTTACTTTGCAACCTCAATACCGAGTCAAGACATGATTAGTACTAGAACCTAGGGCTGTAGCCAGGGACTTGTAGATGAAAGAAGGATGTTTCATAAAGAATAGAATCTGGGCTTTGCTCTGCATGCCCTGAGATACTCCTGACTTTAATCAGATATTTCCTGTCTAAATGTCCCCTCCTAACTACAACTTTTTGCCTCTGACCCCTGTCCTCACTAGAGGGACGTTTGAGGATGAGACAGTCCTTGAACTGAATCTATAAAGAAGGCCAAGGTTTGGAAACTACAGAATAGTGTGAGAGCCTTCTTGAAGTGAGGAAGTCTTAGAAAAAGGAGACAAGACATAGGAATGAGTATAGCCTTGTGTGAAGGACAAGAAAGTGGTTGGTCTGATGTGTTTATGTTGGAGGTAGAGGTGAAAATGCATGGGAAATGGGATCCGAAGGATAGAAAGGTGTGAGAAAGCTTCTTGAAGCCAATTTGAGATTAACATAGAAAGGTGTTGTCCATCTTTTCTGGATCTGACTTTGAGCTTCTTTAATTTTCTGCAATTATGTCTCTCTGAGGGCAGTGCAGACACTTGAGGGAATGAGGCAGAGTAGTTCACATCCTGAAACATGGTGTATGAATCAGCTCCCTGCCCATCAGTGGGGTCTACAGCCAAAGAAAAACGTGAATAAATGGGGACTTTGGGTTCTATTAGCTTAGCTCTCTTTGATTCAGCCTTGCCATAGTCTTTCCTGGGGGAGCCAGGGTGCTCTGGGCTGGTAACTATAGTTCTGAGATAGAAGATACTTTTTAAACCTGAGATATTTCCCTGCCCCAGACTAAATAATGTCCCTGAGTTGACCACTGTGATTCTACATTGTTCCATTCTTCCTAGAATCTTCTTTGGAGTTTGAGTTCCTAGGACAGGTGTTCCCAAGATGTTCCCAAAATGTGAGAACCTGCTCAGTTGCCCCCGTGATCTCTTCTCTTCACCAGCTAATGGATTTTCTTCTTCCTCTGACCACAAACACTCAGAACTGATGTCTCTGAGCTGCCCATTAAATCCTTCCTGACAAAGCAGTTGCTTCCTGGCACAACCCACGCCTCCAGGTGGTGTTCAGGCCCTGGAAACAAGATTTTTCTTTGTCCCATATTGTGGTAAATGAGATCTTGGCCAGGGTTCATAGGCCAGATATTATATATAGTTGGAAATTAATTTGAGAGTATGCAGCATATCTATTTTAAGCAATAGTTATCAATAATTTTTTTAAAAAGAAAGAAAAACCCAAGGTCTGAGAAAGTTGAGGACCCCTTTATAAAGGCTATAGCCAGTGGTGACCTTTGTTGAGATATGAAATATCTCTGGTCATTCCTGGCCTTTTTCTTTATGATCTTCCCTTCTTCCAATATGATCCTAAATCTGCCTTGTTGTCTGCAGTTAAAGTTTCTCCAAAACAGAGATGGGAAGGTACCTGATCTGTGATTAAGGTTTATGAGGTCCCAGACCTTTAGGAGCTTGGACAAAATATCTATATTATTTATATTTTATTACAGTTCCATTTTACAGTTGAACAGATTGAAGCAAGCAGGTTTATTCCTTCTTCCCCCAGACTGATAGAGATAGCAAATTTTGAGTTCAGATTTTAATCAAGACTCTAGCTCATTATACTTACTGACAAGTACCAGTTCTCCTGCCCCATCCATGTGTACCTAGCTCTGTGCATTATGTTGTTAGGAATCCAAGAAGAATTTCTGGTTCCTTGTCCTTCAGGAGATCATCCTCTTTAGGAAGCCACAATGTGAACATAAAAAAGAAAGACATCCCTAACTGTCTGGCTCAAACTCCAAATGCTAGAGAAGTTAAGAGAAAAGGCAGATCAGTGAATTCTGGGGTTTTTTGGGGATGACTTCATAGTAGAAGATAGGATTTAATTCAGTGGACATATAGGGTATATGGAGGAACATGATTCAAGATAAGGACATAAAGGTAGATGGAGGCACATTTTGGAGAGCCTTGAATGATTGAGTTTATATTTTGCCTTGGAGATTGGACTTAGGAGCAATGGATGAAAGTTTCAGGGAAGGAGACTTTGTCTGATGAAATTCAAAATCTTCCTAATTACAGAAGCTGTCCAGATGTGGATTGGACTGTCTTAGGAAATATCACATTTCTTCTCACAAGGGTTCTTTAAACAGAGCCAGATATGACTACTTGTCAGGGATGTTGTAGAGGAAATTTCAGCTTGGGGTTAGGTTGGATTAGATGGTCTCTTAGTTCCCTTCTACATGCTCCGTGTTGTAGCTTATGAAGGATGAATGAATCATAGTAAGGGAAAAATTAGTCAGGGAGACCAGTGAAGAGGTTTTTATTGTTCTTTTACAGTAGTTCAGGCAAGGTGACAAGGGCCTCATGAGAGGAGATGCTGTAGGAAGGAAGAGCAGGGAGAGATATTCTTGTTCTTATTTTAAGTTTTTTTTTTTAAAGGAAGGAAGGAAAGGAGGAAGCAAGCATTTATTAAGCACCTTACAATATACCAAATGTTTTTAAAAATCACTCACTTGATCCTTACAGCAACCTTTTGAGATTCCATTTTACAGTTGAAGAGACTGAGGAAGATAGAGGTTTGTTCCTCTCCTCCCCCAAAGTGATACAGATAGAAAATTTTGAGGTCAGGTTTTAATCAAGACTCCAGATACATCATTCCATCTACTATACCATTAGCTTCGTCAAAGAAAGCAAATTATCATTTCACAGTGGAAACAGTACTGTAAGCAGCAATATACATGAAGTTATGTGACACCTCTAGTACTTGCTGCACTTTCATACCTCTATACTTCTATCTCTGAGAATGACCTCTCCACCATGACTATCCTTCAGATCTATCTCATATGCCATTGCCTCCATAAATCATGTAATCTTAGCACTAGAGGTTATCTCAGAAATCATCTATTTCAACTCATATTTGAGCAAAAGTTCTCTCTACAACCTCCGCAAGAAATAGCCATCCTGTCCCATCCTCTCTGCTCTGCATTGACCTCATAAGCTAGATCATTCCACATCCCCCAGTTCCTCCCCCCAAAAGTGATCTTTCTTCTGTAATAGTATGTTTTTTAATATTCTTGTGACCCATATATGTTATTATATCTATGCCATGTCTTATTGATCCTACTAAACTAGAAATTCCATAAGAATAATAGTGAGGTCTCATTTATTTGTTCAGTCCTATCTTAAAAGCAAGGTTCTGGGCATATAAAGAATCAACTATTATTGAACTTGGTGACTAAATGGCTGAGGAGCATGTGGAAGAGAGGAGTCAAATATGACTCTCAGGTTTTGAACCTGGAAAATGGAGCAGATGGTGATATTACCCAAAATAAGGAAAATTGGAGAAATGCAATTTTAGGATGGAAAATGATGATTTCTGGATTAAAAAACAAGTCTGAAGTATCAGCCAGACATTAATATGGAGATATCCAACAGAAGATACAAAATTAGAGCTTTGGGGAGACAGAGAGAAAGAGAGGGGGGGGAGAGAGAGACAGACAGACAGACAGACTTCTGTTTTAGGGGAAAGGGGTTGAGGAGCCCAGGCCTGGTCCAAACTGCTGCTATTACTTCCACTGTCTGGGTCATCTACAAAATGAGTGGGCTGAATCTGATGATTCCTAAAGTCCTTTCTGTTTTTATACTCCATGAATGACTTTTCCCTGATTTGGAGTTAGGGTATGAGATAATCATAGGAGTTATTCTCATAGAGTGATTATAGCCATAGAAGTCTAAGGGATTCACCAATAAGATAGCTGAGTGAAAATGGAATTTCATACTTAGGGAGTGGAAAGAGAACTCATTTCAGAGGTAGGATGGGAACGTTCCTCTAGCTAGACAATGTGTCCCATGTCTCTTTGTCCTTCTCTGATTGCCCCATAGCCTTGCTCAGCACAGAAGGGCCCTTGGGGACTGAATGGCATCTTGGGATCTGACTGATAGTGACCTGTTCTATTTCTTCTTTGCAGGATGACACTGAACCCTATTTCATTGGGATATTTTGTTTTGAGGCTGGGATCAAAATCATCGCTTTGGGCTTCGTTTTCCACAAGGGGTCATATCTGAGGAACGGTTGGAACGTGATGGATTTCGTGGTAGTCCTCACAGGGTAGGTGGCTGTAACAGGACCAGCCTCGTGGTCCAAAAATTCTTGTCTTGGGAGATCACCATCAGGGTATTTGGTGTTGTGAAGCAGCTTTGGAGGATGCATGGCCGGCCAGGTAAAGGCCAATAAAAAGGGGCATGTGTCCCCCACTCAGAGGATACCTCTCTCTGGAGGACAGG
Organism: Myrmecobius fasciatus; assembly: GCA_023553655.1. Lineage (NCBI taxonomy): Eukaryota > Metazoa > Chordata > Mammalia > Dasyuromorphia > Myrmecobiidae > Myrmecobius > Myrmecobius fasciatus. The sequence goes on from JAJPUD010001453.1 coordinate 408,388, forward strand.
ACTACCTTACCCAAGCCATTTTATCCTGCTCCCCAATTCTCTTTTCTTTTCCCTCAGAAGAAAGCTAATCAGTCAAACATAAGACATTTTCTTCCTGCCTTGCCCTTGGATATTGGTTTATCTCATTTAATTCCTTATACATGTTTTTGAAGAGTTGCATAAATGTAATCTTTCCAAATCAAATCCTATTTCAGATGCACTACTAGAGAAGGAAAGGGGTTTGTTTGGAGGAACTATGTCAAGAATCAAGTTGTAGTAATATTAATAATAATAACATTTATATACCACATTACAGTTTCTGAAGCACTAAAGATAGGTTAACTCATTTGATTCTTATAATAACTCTAGGAGGTGAGTGTTAGTATTAGATCCATTATATAGATGAAGAAACTGAGGCAAACAGATGTTTAAGTATCTTGCCTAGAGTCACAAAGTTAGTCTGGCCCAGATCTTTCTGACTTCAAGTCTAATTCACTGCACCACCTTGCTATCTCTACAAGCAATTATTAGGCAGTTATGTGCTAAGCACTGTGCTATTGAGAATAAAAAGAAAGGGAAACAAAATCAACCCAATCCAGTCTGCCCTCTAGAAGCTCACATTTCAATGAAGGAGAAACAACATGTGGACAAGTATGTGCAAACAAGCTATATACCAATATGTTGGAGTTGATTTCAGAGGGAAGGAGCCAGGATTAAGAGAGGATAGAAAGACTTGTAAAAAATAAAAGTTTAATTGATATATTGAAGGAAACCCAGAATGAGAAGGGGGAGTATCATAGCCGTGAAGGACAGCCATTAAAAATGCCTGGATTCAGGTCTTGTAACAGGAACAACAAGGAGACTGATGAGGACATATAAGCATATATGTCTAGAAAAGTAGAAAGGGGGTCTTTTCATAGTCATAGATTCACTTTCTGTGTAAATCAGACATTTATTCCTTACATTTGCTGAAAGTGAGGAGTTCTTATAGTGGTAGTTCGTGGATAGTGGTAACAAGATATTGCTGGATCTGCCTTTGAGTAGGCATAAGTCCCTTATCAGGGAATAAATCCAAACCACTCTGTGTGAAAATTCAGAAAAATCTGTTGTGTGATTAGAGCTACCACACAGAGCTCTCTGGAAGGAGGAAGGTTAGCAGGCCCTGGGGAATGGGAACACAGTTCTGATGCTTTACTCTGCCACTGGCTTATTGCATATGAATAATAGGATGCTTTCTCTCTGTACCTCAGTTTCCTCATCTGTCAAATGGGATCATAATGGCTATGAGTACCTTGATAGGGCTTCTGTGGGCTTGGTTGTGATCAATGAAGAGAAAAGAAGCACCAGATCTCTCAAGGAGTCTATGATTTGAGGCTGTGAATATTTAGGCCACCAGGACATATGTTCACTCTGGGGCTCATTCCTGTCCATGAAGCATGGTGCCCCTTTGTGTATAGTTGGATGGTCACTATGGATATCAGGTTGGAGTCTCCAGCCCATCGAGGTCTTAGGCCTGTGTAGTGTGACACAATGTGACAGGTTTACGTTTAAGGCTTCCTAATCACCATGCAGAGCCAAGCAGGAGAGCCTATGAGAGCACCTTTTCTGAGGCTTAGGCAGCTGGTTGTCACAGGGGAAGATGGAATGCTGGGCCCAGAGATGAGAAGTCCTGAGTTATGAGACTTTGCCTAAGTTATGTCATTTCTACTTGTCTCAATTTCCTCAACTGTAAAATGGGGATAATAATAGTGTCTCACAGGGGTGTTGTGAGGAGCAGATAAGATAATATTTGTAAAGCACTCACCACAGTAGCTGGCACATGATAGGTACTTAATAGACATTTACTTTTTCTACACCACCTCCCTCTTTCCCTCCCCAGGGTAGATAATTAAGATGGACTTATATAAACAGAGAAGCCTTCAGCCCAAATTTTGGAGCTAACATGAGCATTATGGTGGGAACACAGAATCATAGCCTCTCAGAGCTGAAAAGGAGCTTGGACATCATTTAGTCTAATTTCTGTCTGGATTTTACTCCTATACACAATATTCTAACAAGCAGTCAGTCATCCATCCTCTTCCTGAAGACTCTCAATAATGAAGGATCCTTGTAGTCCTGTGCGTTTCTAATCATTAAGAAGTTTTTCCTGCAGGGAACCTAAGACTCCTTCTCTACCCATTTTTTCTAGTTCTCCCTATGGCCTTCGAGGCCCAGCAAAATGTCTCAAATCCCTCATCCTCACTCTAGCCTTTCTGATACCTGAAAATGACTATGTTCCACAAAGTCTTATTTTGTTTCCTTCATTATCCTGGCTGTCGTGCTCTGAATATTCAGTTTGCCAATGTCCTTCCTCAGCTGTGGCTCCCAGAACTGAACTCAGTGTTCCAGATGTGATATAACCCAGAAGGGCTATCATTTCCCTTCCTCCTGGAATAGCAGGCCTCTCTTAATTAAGCCCAAGATCATTTGCCTTTTTTGGAGAGGTGGGATGGTGCCATGTCACACTGGTGACTTGTGTTGAGCTTGTTGTTTAGTCATTTTCAGTCCAGCCCAACTCTGTGACCCCTTTTGGAGTTTTCTTTGCAAAGATACTAGAGTGGTTGATCATTTTTTTTCTCCAGATCATTTTCTAGATGGGGACACTGGGGCAAACAGGATTAAATGAGTAGACAACTAGTAAGTGTCTGAGACCTGGTAGTAAACTCAAGTTTTTCTGTCTTTAGGCCTTATGCTGTGGCCATTGAACCACCTAGCTCCTCTATTGAGCTTTCACTCCACATCTTTTTCATATAAATTCTCTTCCCCATCCTGTATTTTCACAGTGAATTCTTTGTAGCCCATTATTATCCCCTTTACCCTACATCTTATTGAATTTGACCTGTCTGTCCAGTTCTTTGAGAATGGTGACCACCAATCAACACCAGCACTCAACAAAAGTTTAAGTGTCTCTGGGGGCATCCCTGCTGGAGAGGCCACATGGCCAGTTTGGGATCCCTAACCTTAGGAATCATCACCTTGGGCCAGGGTCTGCCCAGACCCCGAGCCTCTCTTTGGCTTCTCTTTGGCCATATTCTCTGAATGGTGTTCAATGCAGCTGCATTCTCTAGGGAGGCTGGTTCATGCAGAATGCTTCTGTTTCATTGGCAGGGCCTGGATGTCTGCATGTCATTGCCAAATCCCTGTGCTTGCATGGGAGTTGTGTGTCTATCTTGTATTGGCAGGGGATCCATCCGTGTTTCAAGGTTTCTTCCCTTAGCACCAACTCAGCTTTTAGGGAGAACCACTTGTTCAGAGATGGCTTTCTGGTTAGGTTTGCTAATCTTGCAGCTCTGTTGCCAGAAAGCTAAAGAGGATTCTTTATTACCCAAGAAGCAGGAAAAACATGTGCTGGGAATTTCAAGAGGTACTGGAGTGAAATCAGAATTAATAATAAAATAATAAAATTCCCATTGTCGTTCATGACAAGCCCCCTAGTTAGAGTTTTCTTAACTGTTGGGAAAGGAGACAATGAAGCTTTAAAACCAGGGAGGTCCCTTTATGTAAATGAATATAAGAGAAACTGCAATGTTTCAGAGCCCTATCTATGGGACATGGCCTGTGATTTTAGTCTAGTGTTTCTAATGATTTCAATGAGTTGTGGTCCCCTGGGTGTGTTCCATGGGTTCAGTGAGAGAGAATATCTCCAAGTCTCTTAGTCCCAGCCATGCAGAAATGTCCTAACATTTCTCTTTTCTCTTAGGAATCTCTTATCTCAAGGTTCATAATCTGTCCCTGAGATCTCTCCCATCTTCCCTCCCCCTTTTCCACTTGGCTCAGATATTTCCAGTTAACACTCTGAGCTCAGCAATCTTCTTGAATACCGATCGGCACTATTTATTCTTTTAAAAAGTATTTATTTATTAATTGTATTATTTTTCCAAATACATGCAAAGATAATTTTCAGCATTCACCTTTGCAAAACCTGTGTTCCAATTTTTCCCTTTCTTTCTCTTTCCTCCCTTCCCAAGACACCAAGCAATCTTATATAGGTTAAACAGCACCATTTATGCTTGTTCTCTTACTGGACACTTTGAAATGAAACTATTTGATTTGATAATTTAGGATTATTTCAGGAAATGAATGAAATATTCTAGAAGTTAATGGGCATGTAAGTGACCTGGCCACAAGGAGGATGGACAATTCATTTCATTTCAATTCAATTCAGTTAACATGAATGCAATATCTAAAGTAAATAAAACTCTATACTTGATATTGGGAGAGATATGAAGTTTAGGTAATACATGGTCCCTATCCTCATTATATTACAGGCGAGGAGGAGAGAGAAGAAATAAACAGAGATAACTATTAATAAGAGTATAGGTGAAAAGAACAGCATTGACTCTGGAGTCAGACAGTTTGGGTTCAAATGCCTTCTTTGATGATTACTGCCTGTGTGGCTTTAAAAAATTCATTTAAACTCCTTGGGCCTCAGTTTCCTCATTTGTAAAATGAGAAGGTTAAACTATATGACCTTTAAGGTCCCTTCCAGATCAACATCTATGATCTGATGACCGCAGTTATTTGATAAGTACATTAGGAGCTCAGTGTACATCAGAGTGCTCAGTGAAATCTCTTACATTAGATAGAGGTTGGGAAATCAAAAACAAGTTGCTTGATAATTTAATTCAGTAAATATTTATTAAGCCAGGCACAGTGCTAAGAGCTGGGGATACAAATAAGAAAAAGACAGTTCTTGACCTCAAGGAGATTATTATCTAATGGGGGAAGGCAATACATAAAAAAGAAGCTGAAAAGCAGAAGGCACTAAGAGGCATCTAGAGAAGGGACACAATATGTAAGCAAAGGCAATGGAGAATGACCTAGAAAGTTCTGAACCTTCTATCAGAAAAAATTTGAGGAGCAGTTTATTATTCTGTTCTCTAGATCTCCAATCAGAGGGGAGAAGCAGCTGGAGAACTGAGAATGTGTTGAATCTCAGAAGTCCAGCCAGGCTTCAAAGTGATGAGTTTTCAAGTGATCAGATTTTCCTTGGAAAGGGATAATGTTTTGTGAAGTCCAAATCAAGCAAAACCAATTATGGAATGTGGAGATGAAATTGTCTAATTTTACTCTTTGAGAAAAGATGGAGAGATGTGGTTTAAAAATGATGCAGTTAGATGAAAAAAGAACTGATTGGAAGGCCAGTCTCTGAGAAGAGTTGTTAAATGTTCAATGTCAAAATGGCAGAAAGTCTCCAGTGGAGTACCTCAGGGATCTGTGCTGTTTAACATTTTTATCAGTGAATTGGGTAAAAATATAGATGGCATGTTCACCAACTATGCAGATGACACAAAACAGGGAGGGAGAGCTAACATAGGGGATCAGAGAGTCAAGATCCCAAAGCATCCTAATGGTGGTTGTAGAATTTGGCTGAATCCAAATAGCATTGTGAATCGTTGGACACTGAAAGGACTCCTACAAGAACAACAACTTAAATGATAAGTGCCCAAGGTGAGATTTGAGCCTGGGGGCTCAAAGTCTGTCACTCTTAATTCAGTTCTACTCTACTTGCATACAGACACAAGTACACAAGCCCACCAGCAAAACTGATGAACACTTCATATTTATTTACCTTTTTTAATATGTTCTATCACCCTAGTAGAATATAAGCTTTTTGAGAACAGGGATTGTTTTGCTTTTGCTTTTGTGTCACCATGTGTCGCCGTGTCTTGCACACAGCAAGTACTTAATAAATGTTTATTGCATTGAATTACACTTTAATCATAGTGAGGAGTATAAACAAGGACATTGAGGGAGAGATGGGAAAACATATGATAAGAATGGATGGAGGAAAGAAAAGTATAGGCTTGTCCAATTTGTCTAGAATTGTTGGAGGGGAATAAAATGAAGTTGAATTGAAAAAGCAGTGAAATGGCAGATTTCAGAAGGCATTGAATGCTAGGCAAAGGAATCTGATTTTTGCTTGTGAAGCAGTAGGGTTCCATAAGAGGCATTATTTGTGAGCAAAGAAGTATGACATGGTCAGGTTTGTGTCTAAGAAAAATTAGCCTGGCAGCTTGTCAAGAAGAGATGAAAACAAGGACAGAATAGAGCTTGAAAGATCTGTTGAAAGCTATTGTGATAGTCCAGCTGGTAATAATGAAGGCCTGAATTAGGTTTGAGAACTCAGTTGGCTAGTTTGGATTCACAAGAAGCAGGAAGGGGACAACATGACATTATAAGTCTAGTCAGCAAAGGACCCAGCCTGTGCTCCTAGGGACATCTGGCTGCTATGAAACTTATATATTTTGAGGTAGTCATGTTTGCCCCATTGTCACCAAGCTTCATTGAGAGGTTTTGCATCTTCACTGACAACATATCAGTCTCTGATTTGATATTTCAGGCAACTGACCCTAGGGCATGAGGGGAAGCACAGTTTGGGAGAATGGATTGGCGGGCAATCTCATCTAATTGGGAATTATGGGAATAATTCCCTAATGGGAGGGGAAAGGACTCTAAATATAGGTCAAGGTTTGTTTTCTATTTAGGGAAAATAATATCCCATAGTGTCTTTCTTAAACATGGAGGTGACTGCTTTTGAAGAGGATATTTTCCCAATCTGTCTCCTTTCCACTTCTCAACTCCCTTGGATGGAAGAGCCAACCACTTTTTCTGTCTTTTTTTGTTTTCTCTTTTACTCTTATCTCCTTTTCCACCACAGAACTGGAAAGAGGAAGAAGGGGACAAAGTAAAAATCTCCACTGAAATTGCAGGCTTTTGCCAGAACTCTCTCCCTACTCTCTTTCCCCCTTTCTTTACTCTGCCTAGCTCAACCAAGCAATTCCTTCTGCCTGCTTTTGGTGTGAGTAGAAGGGTCTTACCCTTGGGTAAAATCTCAGTCTGGCATTCAACCTGTTCCTTTCTCCATCTGTGCCTTCCACACCAACCTCAGACATACTTCAAGGATCCTTCAGGTGGGAATACCACTTGTCCCATACAACCTTCCTTGGCCATCCCAATGCACACACTCTCTTGATAGCCTTATCTATCCTATTCCCTGGCCAAAGCCCCCAGGCTCAGCCTGTGCATCTCTTCCCTTCTATGTCCATATCTCTTGACTAGATTGTGCTCCAGCTAATCCCACCATCTTTTTGGCATAAGCTACCTCATGCATCAATCTGTCTAAGTTTGAAGAAATAGAACCTCCAACTGAGGTGGGGAACTAGGGCTGGCCCCATTTCCTAATGGAGTTTCAAAATATAGATCTGAGGCTGGGGGACTAAACAGGGTCTCCTTGAAGAGGTGAGACTCTCAAAGCCTCCAGACCTCAGCAAAGTCTCTAACCATAGAGCCAGGCTAAACTGTCTTCTGATGAGTCTTCCAACTATGAGTTCAATTCAACACATATTTATTGTTGATTTGACTGTATCTTATATGGTAATATATACACCCAGATAAGTAAATACAAAGTTATATTAGATCATTTTAAGAGAGAAAGAAGAGCATTATTGCCATTGGAACAAGTTACTAGCCTGAGGAATCTGAGCCTTTCACCTTAATATTTGGGGATGCCAAGTGGAGTTAGATCAACAAAGACCTCCTGTGGGAGGTGGCAGGTTGAGCTTTGATTTGAAAAAAGATTTGGATTCTGGGAACCAGAGATGAAAAGTAATTTTGCAAGGGTAGGGGCACTCATAACTGAGGGAATCAGGAAAGGATTCTTATAGATCATGGTACTTGAGTTGAGGAAGCTTGATATCTTAAGAGGCAAAAAGTCAAAGAAGTATCAAAGAGACATAAAAGCAATAATAAAAGAAGAGTCAAATAGATATTGGAAAGCAGAGGTGATGAGGGAGAGCATTCCAGATATAGGACAAAGATATAGAATCAGGAAATGGAATGTTGCTTATGGGGCCAGTTTGGCTGGAATATAAGATGAGTGAGATGGAAGAATGCAGTTGAAGCAGATAGTGAAAGGCTTTAAATGCCAAACAGAGGAGTTTATATTTAATCCTAAAGGTAATGGGCAGCTACTGAAGTTTCTTGAGGAGGACAAGTGACATAGTCAAATCTGTGCTGTAGGAAGGTCAGATTAGCAGCTGCAAGAAGGACTGAATAAGAGAAGGGAGAAAAGACTGGAGACGAGGAGATTAATTAGAACACTATTACAAAAGTCCAGGTGAGAGGTAATGAGATCTTGGACTAAGGTGGGACTCAGACCAGCATTTTAGCCCTACTGACTAGCTTTGTGACCCTAAATAGGTCACTTAGAACCATTGAATTACAAAACGCCAAATCTGGGAAGGAATTTGAGAGAGCATTGAGGCCATCCTCCTTATCTTAGAAGGGAGAAAGCTGAGATCCAGGGAGAAGGGTCTTGTCCAAGGTTATGCATATTGAGTTGGGTCTATTCTGACACCTCCAAAATGAGGGACTCTACTATATATCTCCAAGGACATTTTCTACTCATACCTTTGATTCCTTAAAAAGGCAAGGACTTCCAAGCCGGGGCTCAGAGGCAAGGTAAAATATAAAAGTACTATGATGCTTCCAGGCTAAGTGTAATCCTGGGCTCACTCCTCAGTGCTGTTCTTGAGAGAAGGTCTCCACAAAGCCTTTGTTGTAAGAGATAAGACTCGGGACAGATAAGCTAGTCTTTTCCTATGGTGAGAAATCCAAGTTGATCTTGTTCTCAATCTGATATCTGGCATCTGTCTTTCTTCTTTCAACCCTTTTGACTCATGATGCTCCATTAATCTCCTTAGCATGTTCCTCATTTACTCAGAAACTTCCAGTGGTTCTATTACCCACAGGGTATAAGATCCAGGGTCCTTAGATTGACATTTAAGTTGCTTTGTATTTTGGCTATCTTCTTCCCCCAACCTTTATTTTCCTCCACTTCCTCCTTCTGCTGCTCCTCTCCTCTCCCCCCTCCTTCTGCTCTTCCTCCCTCTTCCTCTCCTCCCCATATGCAATTTCAGGCCAGTCTCCATTCTACAAATATTTATTAAATGCATATTATGTGCATGAATGGAGACAAAATGGGTACAGAGCTAACTTTGGAGTCAAGAAGATTTGGATTATATATTCATATATGACTCTGAGACAAGTCATTTTAATCTAGGCAACTAAGATTATAAATAAACAGGATGTGTTGCCAGTCTGAGTTGGTAGTGGAAGTTTCCTCATTGGGAGTTCCTCATACCAATAAAATCAATCTTTATGCCCCCTCCTCCTCAATAATGTTCTTTAAGACAGATAGTCCTCACATCTTTCCCAATTCCTACCTCTTATTCCTCATACTTTTCCTATTTCTACTTCATGGATGGCATGAAGATCTGCCTAGATCTACTAGGATTATATGGCAGAGAAAGGTCACTCCTTCCCTTGGGCCAGCTTTGCCTTGGTTGAGGATCATAGGATCCCAGGAGCCAGCACATAGCAAGAGCTAGATGATGCCATCTGATTGGGCAGGAGATAAATGGGGGGATGCCAGAGGATTTCAGCAAGGCATTTGACAGAGTCTCTCATAATATCCTTGTGGGCAAGATGGAGCAGTGTGTACAGTTAGGTGGATTCGAAACTGGTTGAATGACCAGACACAAAGAATTAGTGAATAATGAGTTTATGTCAACCTAGAGGGAGGTTGCTGATGGAGTGCCCCAGGAGGCTGTCCTTGGCCTTGTGCTATTGAATGTTTTTTGTAAATTACTTGGATGAAAGCATAGATGGCAGGCTTATCAGCTCTGCAGCTGACACAAAGCTAGGGAGGAATAGCTAATATGTTGGATGACAAGAGTCTGGAATCGAAAAGAATGATGGGCCTATTGCACAAGATAGAACTAAATAGGGAAAAATGTGAACACTTGGGTTTTAAAAAACCAACCACACAAATACAGTCAGTAAACTAGCTTTTATTAGGTGACTACTATCTGATCACAGATACTTACTAGCTATGTGACCCTGGATAAGTCACTTAATCCTGTTTGCCTCAGTTTCCTCATTTGTAAAATGAGCTGGAGGAGGAAATAGTAAACTCTCTGATATCTTTGCCAAGAAAACCCAAATGGGGTTTCCCAAATGGGAAGAATCATTCACAAATGAAACAATTGAACAGCAGCATGTATCAGGCATTGGGCTAAATGATGCAGATAACAAGAAAGGCAAAAACCAAAAAGTGCCTGTTTTGAAGAAGCTTACAGAATGCAGAACTAAACAGTTCATATGAAAAAGATTAAGGAGTTTTAGTCATCTGCAAGTGAATAATGTGTCATGGCAGCCAAAACTAATGTGATTTCAGTCTGCATTAAGAGACACTTGAGGTCCAGAAGGAAGGAGGCCCGAGTCCCCAATTAGACCATAGACCATGTAAGTCCTCGATTCAGCTCTAGACACTACATTTTAAAAGGAAGGGTAATGATAAACTGATGTCCAGAGGAGGATTATTCAGTCTGTAAACATTTATTAAGTACCTACTTTGTGCCAGGAATTCTGCTAAGTTCTAGGATACAAAAAGAGGGCAAAAGATAGCCTATATTAGACAATTTAATGGGGAAAGACAGTAAAAAGAGTAGGGGAGTGATAAAACCTCAGAGGGTACAGCTGGGTTGGAAATGATGAGCTCTCTGTCCTGGGGATGTGGGAGAAGATCACCATTGTCAGTCCCAATCAGAGGGAAGGAGGGACGCTACTGGGGAGAGAAGAAAGGGTACCCAGGAATGTGCTGTCAGGGTGAGTATGATCTTGTAGGATGAGGAAATGCCAAGTGAATAGAAAGGTGAGAGGACTGGAAACCATGGCATGCAGAGATCATTAAAGAAACTGGGATTGTTTAGTCTGGAGAAGACTCCTCTAATTAAGAGGCTTTCATGTGGAAGAGGGATTTCACTTATTCTGTTTGGGGAGGGGGGTAGAGTAGCAAGACCTAAAATCACGGAGTAAAGGTTGCAGAGATTCAGGTTTTGGCTTTATGCAGGAGGAAAAACTTCTTAGCCTTTTAGGATCTGGACTGCATTGGTATGGAGAACTCCCAGTGTTGAAAATTTCCCCCAACAATGAAGATCAGTCACGCTTGTGATTCATCATCTTAGCAAGGGTGTTATTAGCTTGGGGGTCCATAGATAGATGAATTACAGGGATTCTGTGAATTTGGAACTCAATATTTTAGAAACAAGATTTCAGTGTAATTGGTTTCCTTTGCAATGCTATGTATTATGTTTCATGCATTTAAATTTTGGTCTGCAGGCTTTACCAGATTGTCAACGGATAACAACAACAATACTAATGCCTAGCATTTATGTAGTGTTTTAAGGGTTGTAAAGCACTCTTATGTATATCATCTCATTTGACTAGGAACCCATGTCTTAGAACTGAGATATCAAATATTTAGACCCCATGCTATCTACAACATTCCTGATAGAGCCAGATATAAACTAATCGGGATATATTTAACAAAACAAATAAGAACACAATAAAAATAAATAAAATTTAATTTAAAAATAAGAACACAAAAACACAGCTACTCTTACATTTTAAAACCAAGTCAACATTCTGCCAGAAGGGCTCCTTTTGTACTATTTAGTGGCCCTGTTTCTGTTTCAGTTTGTCACCAATGCCTTAGAAGGTTGCTTGGAGGGCACTGAGAGGTTGGCTTCCTCGCCTAGGGCTCTACAACCAGAATGTGTCAGAAACAAGAAGTGACTCAGATTTCCCTTGTTCAGTGTGCAGCCCTCTTTGCACTAGGCCACACTGCTGCAAGACTTCATTAGCTTCTCATCCCTAAAAATCCTCCGGAGAAAGACGAATGACCACTTACCCAGCAAGTTGTAGGGCACTCTTGTTCTCATGGATGGGAAGAGCTTTTCAAAGTCTCTGAGGCCCCGAATGATGAGAGTCTGAGACAGAGGAATGACACGAGGCTGCGTTGGGAAAAGGGCTGAAAAATGGGTCAGGATTCCTTCTCCTTAGCCTGGATAGGGCAGAAGGACAGAGGTGTGAGAACTGCAGCCTCTCGGTGGCTGACCCGTTCTGCAGAGAACGCTCATCATCCGGCTTCCTTGGGAAGGTGCAGCAAAATGTTTGCTCAGCTAGAGACACTCAGACAGAAGAAATGGCTTTTGACAACAGGTCCCAGGAATTGCTCAGTGCAGTAGTATGTGTGTGAGTGTGAGTGAGTGTGTGTGTGAGAGTGAGTGAGTGTGTGAGTGTGTGTGTGTGTGTGTGTGTAGAGAAGCACAGGTGGGGGGCTCAACCTGTAGTGTGCCCCATGGGCAACAGTTAGTAGAGGCCAAAGGGAAATGGAAGTGGGAGATGGGTCCAAAGGAAGGAGGAGCTACAGAACCATTGCCCTGGGGAGGGGCTGAGACCTCCTTCAGGTGTTTTTGACTCAGGACTGCTGTTTCCTTGGGTCTCGTGCAGCCTCAGAATTCCCTGCACCCAGAGGTTCAGGGGCTTGGAAGGCTGGCCATGGCCTCAGGGTTAGGGGAAAGGAACAAGAAGGAAGGAGAGCGTCTCCCCAGCCTCTCCTTGGCTCTCCTCTGATGTTCCTCCCCGCACTGAAGGAAATCTCTCTTCCTACAAGATTGATAGGACAGAGGCTGAAGGGGGATTGGCTCTGCCCCTCTCCTCTCCTTCTCCAAGCTGGCAAAGGCCTTGAGAACGGCCCTGCAGGAGCGCGCCTCTCGGGGAGGACTTCTGGTTATGAAAGGCCGTTGGAGACTGTGCCTTCTCCCTCTGCGACAGCTCTCAGGCTGGTCCAGGTTAGCAGTGATAGGCTGTGCCTGCCCTCGTTATTACTGGGCCTGCCATGCCTCTGCCTGTGGGGCCTGGCCCTGACTTTGGACTTGAGCTTGGCTATCTTTTCTGGGCGGGGGAGACTCTGGGGCACAGCCGGGAGGAAGAGCAAGACTGAGGTGGGCAGGTGCTCTCCTTTCCACTTCTCTGTCTCCCCTGAGTCGGCAAGGAGCTTTAGGGTAGCTCCTGAACCACTAGCACCCCACCCTCCTTCTCCGGAGGGCCCAGCTGGCTGCAGTCCCTTTCCTTAGCCCACAGGAGGCTGCTCTTTCTAGAGTACTGGAGGAGCCAGCTGCCTGTCTCCCAGGTAACCAAAGGCCCCTGGGAGGGGGTTGTCGGGAATGTTTACGGTGGCAAGACCGAACCTTGTCGGGCGTTTGCCTGCCAGGGCCTCTGGGAGGGGGGGGGCCCGTGCTGGGGCCCCTGGTGTGGGTCCCCAGGGAGAGGGATTCCCCTGCCTCAAAGCAAGAAGCAGCTCTCGTGGCTTTCCAGGCAGCATTTCAGGACAGTGACTGCTGTGGCTGGCCGGGCCTGGGTGTGGGCTGGGCAACGGCCGTGGTAAGGGATTTCCTACCTGACTTTTTCCAGCCCTTCTTCTGTAGGCTGATTGTTTCATCCACAGAAAGCCCAAATTTGGTGAGTGGCAGTAGATAAGGCCCAGGCCCAGGGCATCAGTGCTGAGACCTGGGGACCCTACTGGCAGCTAGTATGGAATCACCTGGTAGCTAGGTGCTGCAGTGGAGAGAGGGCCAGGCCTGGAGTCAGGAAGTCCTATCTTTCTGAGTTCATATTTGCCTCAGACACTTCCTATCTGTGTGACCCACTGTGTAAGACACTTAACCCTCACCTGCAAAAAGAGTTGGAGAAGGAAATGGCAAACCACTCCAGAATCTTTGCCAAAAACCCCCAAATGTAGTCATATAACTGAAAATGACTGAACAACCAAAAAATAATCACCTAACTGGTCTGGCATTGTCAATATTCTGGTACTGATGAGCACACCATTACTGATTGTATTAAGGATAAGAATTTGTACTGATAGAGTGGGCTCCACAGGGCCTTTGGTTGAAAACTTGGCACTGACCCCCAAGTGGCATCCTTGTTGTTATGATACCTGGGTGAAGACCATGGGTCCCTGAAGGAAACTAGACATGGAGTCCATTTCCTGGCCTCAAGCCTAGCAAAGTGCATTGATTAGGTGCCTGATGCTGTGTCTGGTGGACAATCTGGCTGTCTGGTCAGTCGCCCACCAGAAAATCAGCACCATCACTGACATCAGCACCTACATCATTATCTACGGTGGCTTCTTCCTCCTGCACCTCATCATGAACATGAGTCATGGGAGTACAGCTTTAGAGTTGGAAAGGACCTGAGAATTCATTCGGCCCAAACATTTTATAAATGAAGAAATAGACCCAGAAAAGTGAAGGGATGTGTCTACTATTAAGTAGGAGGATTAAATAAGGTAGTGAGTTGCAAAAGTAAAATTTAAGCCTAGGCGCCTTGACTCTGCATGTAGTCTTTTCCCTTGCACCACATTGAATGTCCCAAGCATGAGACACACTCATTTGTGTGCTCCTGAGCCAATAGCTGCTCGTCTCCGGACTCCAGTTTCTCTCTCCCCTGAAGATATTTCATGATTTTTCTAAAACCTCTGTACTATAGGAGAATGAGGATCAGATTTTTCTTCTATTTTCCTTGACTCTCAAAACAGATTTGGGGACATTGGGCAAAGGAAGAGCAAAGACGCCTTGGTAAATAACCCTTGATTTAATCCTCTCAGCTTCCTGGCCTCTTTGTTCACAGAGTAATATGTGAGTCTGTGTGCCATCCCCCAGACCTGTATGTGCAAAGAGATCTGCCTCATTCATGCATATTCTCCAACACCTGTGTTTGCAACATGCTATCTCCAATCTGTGGGGCAAGCTTGGTGACCTGTGATGCCTTATATAACATGCCAAAGGCATGCAGAGCCCTGGGGATGTGGAGAAGTCTCCCTTCTCCTTCTTCAGCAGACGCCCCCACGACTTCAGTATTTATAGAGGACCCAGTGGTGGGCGGCAGGACTGTGTTCACTCCCCTCTCTTCCCCACCCTTCCTTCCCTCTTCCTCCCTCTTCTCATCCCTTTCCCATTCTTTTTTCTCATAGGCAGCCTTCCCTCCCCCTCACTGACCTGCTCATTTTTTAAAAAATCATTCATAAGAAAAATAATTTGTGTCGCCTCCCTACCCCTTAAGTCCTTCTCTTCCCAGGTCTTCCTACGGTTAGGGCAGTTTCTGGTCAGCCAGTGTCTGACCCTCTGTAGCAAAATCTGTGGCATCCTGTGGTTAGATGATTAGCTCTGGTTAGACTAGCTTCCTCTTGTGGTCTTCTCAGATATTCTCCATGACTGGGCATCTTCTCCATTAATCTGGTCAGCATTTATCCATGAACTGCACCAGAATTGCTGTGGTCCAACCAGGAAAAGGTTTTGTGGGGGGAAAATGGACTTTGAGTTCAAATTCTAGGCAAGTCTCTTCCTCTCTGGGGGACCCAATTTTTATGTCTGTAAAGTGCGTGAGTACCTTTCATCCCAAGATCCTTTTAGCCAGCATTTCCCTGCCGAAGGACTGGTGTTTCCTCATGCCCTATTTAATGCCTTTCTCCATGGCCAAGTCAGCATCTTCCTTCATTGCTTCCTTTGTTTGTTTGTTTGACTGGACATGTGATTTCATCTGTAGAGGGCTTGTAGGAAGAACGTCCTCTCCCACTGCAGATTTGCACGTTCTCTTCAGCTGATGATCTTGGAGAGTTCTCTGGGGTGCTGGGGTTGCAGCATGTGGGACCTGCAGAGTCATACCGCCCGGTCTTCCCCATAGCGGGCAGAGCTTTCTGCTTACTGCTGCATGCTTTTTCTCCTCCGTGACTTGTTCAGTGACTTTGGGACCAGCTCAGCGCATCTCTGTGGCCTGCTCCACAAGCCTTTCCCTAGGTTGGCCAGTGTTTTTCTCTCCTTGCCTGGGTCACTATCTCTGTGACTTCTCTGTGTCAGAATCAGTCTCCTCTCCTCACTCTGTCTCTGTTTTTCTCCCCACTCTCTCATTCTCTCCTTTCCTTCTCTCTTCTGTCACCTTTTGTGCCATGTCAGAATCTTTCCTGCTGGTTAATCAGCATCTTTCTCCATAGCCTAGTTTGCCTCTCTCCATCATCAAGTCAACCCAATGACTCTTGTTCCAAACTGGCCCCTGTCCATCTTCCTAAAATGATCACTGTCGTCACCTAATCCTGCCCTCCGACTGACTCCTGCCACAGATTTACCCCTGACCACAGCTCTCAATTTGCCTTTGACTCCAGACTTATACTGGTCTCTGTGTCTGGAATGAGACTCTTTGTCTCATGCCTTCCCTTTGAGAAGTAGTATTGCATGATGGTTAGAGCCCTGGACCAGAAGTCAGGACCTTAGCTTTGATTTCTGCCTCAGATAATTACAGCCTTGTGAACTGTAGTGCCATTCTTCCCTGTCTGAGACTCAGTTTTCTTATGTGCAAAATGAGGAGGACATTCCCATGATTGCCCATCTCCAAGGGCTATTGTTTTTACAAGTACAAAGTGTTGAAAGTGTTTTGTAACTGTTAAAGTGCTTTATAAATGGGCTGTTGTTGTTATTGGTCCCAGAGTCATGGGTAATTTAGCACAGGACAGCCCTGCTGCTGGCTGGGGCGCAGCTCCCAGAACATCCCAAGGTCCAGGAGCACTGGCCTTTCTGGCAAATGTTTTGTTGTAAACAGGAGGGCCTTGCATGAGAGCCTGCTTGAGGTCACTGTTCCTATGGGTGCTTCCAGGAACTAGCACTGGCTGGGCTGGGTCTTCCTACTCGCAGTCACATCTATTTGTGATGTCTGGCCTAATGCCAGGCTGTGAGGACGCATTTTATTTTAGCTCCTTAATTTGTTGTGATATGTATACATCAGCAGCTAGGGGCCCCTCTCTGCTGAACTACTGCTGCCTTAGATGGGCTTCCTAGGTGCGTGTTGGCTGCCTGGCTACCTGTGGGGCAATGGAAGCACAGGTACACACCTCACACCTGCTGAACCTCAGTGCTGTGGGCACACAGGGAGATATCCTGCTTCCCTCCCCCTCCTAGGATTCTAGGCATATAAAAAGTGCTTTGCAAACCTCAGAGTGTATTATAAATGCATTCTGTTGCCATTATGAAACAGATGATGTGCTTATCTGCTGTGTCCCAGGGTGTTCTGGCCATCTGAAAACCACAAGGAAGGGCATTATAAATCTTAAAGCATTATATGAATGTGATTCTTATTATTAGTATGTAGAGATGAAACCCTTTGTCCTGTCTCGGGAGTTTTAGGCATATGTGGAGATTTCTTATTTCACCCTAGAGATTCCAGGTGTACACAGAGATTTATTACCACTTCTACCCACAAACTTCTAGAAATAAACAGGGCTTTGACTCCTATGATGTCCTTGGAATTTTAAATGAGTATGTCACTGACCCTGATCCCTTTTTCTGACTTCCAGTCCCCACTCTGTCCTTCTTCTCAAATGTCCTGTTATGAGGATAGGTTGTTCTTTTGATTGATTCTTATTGAAGAAAAATTCCCCAAAGTGATATTTCTTCCAACTCAATTCAGTTCAACAACCATTTATCAAATACCTATTATGTGCTAAGCACTGAGTTAGAGATATGAAGACAAAAATGAAAATAGTCCCTTATCCTTAAGGAGCTTACATGTAAAAAAAAAGTGTAAAAAAAAGTAAAAAAAAGTGTAAAAAAAGTGTAAAAGATTGTAAAAAGTAAGGAGTCTAAGAAGACTCTGAGGTTATGAATCTGAGTGACTGAAAAGGTTGCATTTAGTCTTTTTCATAGAAATGGAGTGGCGAAGAAAATGAATTTATTTTTTGGGGATGGTGGAAGAATAAATAATGATGCTAATGAGACAGACATCCAGGGGGAGAGATGTAGTGATCAGTTGGATTATAGCTTGGGAGAGAGATAAAAGTTGGATATACAGATTTGAGACTCATGTCACAGAGGTGATAATTAAAGCATGGGAGTTGATGAGATTGTTGAGTGACTGCAGAGAAAGAAGAAAAGGCAGACTGGTATGGAGTCCTGTGATTCACCTCCTCAAAGGGAGCAAAGAATGATCTTGCAAAATAGATGGAGAAGGAATGTTCAAAAATGTAGGAGAAGAACCAGGAAAGAGCTATGTCTTAAAACATAGAGAGAAAAAAGTGTCCAGGAGGAGATGGTGATCTATAATGTAAGAAGCTACAGTGAGGTCAAGAAGGATGAAGACTGAGAAAAGGCTATTGGGTTTAGCAAATTATTGGTAATCTGGAGATTACAGTTTGAGGGGCACAATTTAGCTGCCTCTAGTCTGTTGTAATCATATTCCTGTCTCTGAGTTCCACCATTTGTCCCAAGGAGATCAAGCTGTGGAACATTAGACAATTATATC
The DNA here is from genome assembly GCA_023553655.1 of Myrmecobius fasciatus. Taxonomy (NCBI): domain Eukaryota; kingdom Metazoa; phylum Chordata; class Mammalia; order Dasyuromorphia; family Myrmecobiidae; genus Myrmecobius; species Myrmecobius fasciatus. Next base: position 426,601 of record JAJPUD010001453.1, read on the forward strand.
ATTAATCTGGTCCCTTCCTCTTGTGAGTGACCAGACTTGGAGAGGGAACCAGAACTGTCTTTCTGAAGTATATAGGGGACTGCCTGAGAAAATTGTAGGGTCTGGGCCACCTGATACTGTTTGCCTCATAGCCTGCAATCCATGCAACCTGACTTTGAAGCATTGTCTGATATGAGGAGTACCTGATCCTCACTGCCTGATAATGGCTGCTTGAGATTGGAGGCTTGTTATTTGTCTGTCTAATGCTGACTTCTTGCTAGGTGATGGAAAGACAGACCAAGTAAGATGGATTTTGAAATATGGGGCCATCTGACCTTAGTCACTTGAAACCAGCTGCCTAATGGACTGTGGGCTGTGGGTCTCCTAACACTGATTACCTGATGCTGATTGCCTGGCTGAGTTTGAGATATGGGCCATCTGACCCTGCCTGACACTGTTCTCCTGATGGGTGATAATGCTATCATTTCTCCCACATTAAGGGAGCCTCATTTGGAGAATTTCACTATTTTATGGAACTTCAAAGCTGTTTCTAACTTTTCTACCCTGCCCTGTAGTTTTTCTCCCACATCTATGTAGTCTATGGTTCTAATTTTTCTCACAAACAGAAACTTTTTTCCATTGGAGAAATTGCAGGATTTGGGAAAGTTCATTTCTTACTCTTGAGGATTTTCTGTGCTTTGGGAAGGTCCAATTGATTTTGGCTTGTGTGCCATGCTATGAGGGCATTAAGTAGCCTGGATATCCATCCGATACCCTCAGACAGAGAGACAGCCATGAGTCTTTAGGTATATTCAGTGAACTTTCAGCTTCTTACCTGGCTAGTACAGTCCTTTCACTTTGAACCTGGATTTAGAATGTGGCTGTCTGGGCAGAGAGAATGCAGCTTTTTGATCTATCACCTAACCTTTCTGTAACTAAGTTTCTTCATCTATAATATGGAGATAATAATATATGTACTATCAACCTCTAGGGTTGTCTTGGCAGGAAGTGCCATTTACTTATTCATTATCTTATTCAGTCATTTTACTCATGTTTGAATCTTTGCGAGAATATTTGGGGTTTTCCTGGCAAAGATACTACTGGAGCAGTTTGCCCAATCCCTTCTCTAGTTTGCTTTATGGTTGAGGAAACTGAGGCAAATAGGGTTAAAGGATTTGCCCAGTCACAAGCTTGTAGTGTCTGAGACTAGATTTGAATTCAAAACCTCCTGATTTCAGGGACAGTATTCTATCCACTGAGCCATCTAACTCATTCATAGGTAAAGGTGAAGGGGAAAGTCTTCTATTCCGTTGTTGTCCTACCAGTGTTTATCACTACCCCCCGCATTAAGTATTATTATCATCTTCATTTAATAGATAAGAAAACTGAGGAGCAAGGAGGTCAAATTGAGTTAGCATCTGTGGCTTGATGAATCTACCCTTTCACCCTTTCTGCTATTTTATACTACTTCTCTTTACCACAAACCTACCCTCTTTATTATTTCTTATTCTCTCTGATGAAGATGTGGCCACTCCTCTCATTTGTGCTCTATCTCCTCTTTTCTCTTATATTCAGTCCCTTATCCACATTTCCTTTCCTGCTATCCACAGACATTGCCAGGTCTCCTTATCCTTAAAACAAATAGACAAACAAACAGATTTGTCTCGTGCTTTGGCCTATTGTGCTATATAGCTTTTCCCTTTCACAGACAAACTAGAAATGGGCTTTGCTCATTCATTTTCTCATCTCTCTTACCTTCTGAAACCTTTGCATTCCAATTTCTCTTACTATTAAACTCCTCTTTCCAGGATTACAAGTGACCTCCTAAAGACAAATCTGATAACTTTCCCCTCAAGTTTTAATTTTTAACACTGCGGCTTTTGACATTAGCTATCATCCTCCTTCAAAACTCCATACTTCCCGTGACTTTTCTTAACATTACTTTCTCTTGGTTTTCCTCCTGGTGGGATCAATCCCTCTCAGTCTGCCTTGCTCTCATATCATGTTTCTTAGGCACTCTAAATGTTGGTGCCCCCAAAGTTCTGTCCTGCTCCTTCTTCCTTCTCTGACTATTCTGTCTCATCTCCCCTCCCCTTCCCTTGTGTTCTCCTCCCTCTCCCTTTCTTTCCTTTCCTTCCCCTAATTTTCCTTCCTCTCCTCTTTTTTTCCTCCCCAATATCCATTTTTCTGATTTTCCTATTCCTGTTTTTGTTATCACCATCCTTCTAGTCATCCATGTTTGCAAACCCTGAGTCATCCTGGATTTATGGTGGACCCTCATCCACCATATCCAGTCGCCATCAGCCAATACCATCAATTCTATCTTCACGTTTCTTGCATCTGTTACCTCTCCACATATATAACCACCAACTTAGTTCATCAACCTAGTTCAATCTCATGACTTCATCTTTTGCAATTGCCTCCTAATTGGTATAGTCTCTTCTTCCTCCCATCCATCTTCCATGCAACTACCAAATTGACATTAATAAAGTACAAGCTTTACTGTGTCATGTTTTTAGTGGCTTCACTTGCCTTCAGTATAAAATACATTGGCATTGAAAGGCCTTCACAGAATGACCTTCAATCACTGTCCATTCCAGATCAACTTGTCAACGTGTTGTTCCTTATGCAGAACATTTCAGCCCCTGTACTTCTGTGGTTCCCCCATTCTTGGAATGTTCTCCTTCCTCATCTCTGCCTCTTGGAATTCCAATCTTCCTTCAAGAGGCATCCCCTAAAAGAGGCCTTTTCTTATTTCCCCCATTCTCAGTTCCTCCCTGCCTCTCCCTTAACCTTGCATCAAAATAATTTTATATTTATTTTGCTTATTTTTTATATCTCTTACTATTTTTATGTTTCCCTCTTCAAGATCTCCAATGGCAGGAACTGGTTTTCTTTTGCCTTAGTATTCCCAGCACCTAGCCCAATCCTTGCTTAATAAATACTTATTAAGTTAAATTCAAGTGGTCCCCTGTGCTGAAATGTAGTACCTTCTCAGCTCATCTCTGCCTCCCAGAATCTCTTGTTGCTCAATCATTTCAATTCTCTGTGACCCCATTTTGGGGTTTTCTTGGCAAGGATACTGGAATGGTTTGCTATTTCCTTCTCTATCTCATTTTACAAATGAGGAAACTGAGACAAACAGGATTAAGAGACTTGCCCAGAAACACAGTTAGTGTCTGAGGCTGGATTTGAACTCAGGTCCTCCTGCTTCCAGGCCTGGCACTTCAGCCACTGTATCACCTAATTGCCTCTAAACAGAATTCCTCTTTTCCTTCAAAGAACAGCTTAGGTACCAACCACATTTTACATGAGGCCTTTCCATCTCCAGCTATTAGTGTTTTCCCTCTCGCTCTTGAAATTACTTTGTGTAACTTTGAGCCTACTTCATATTACTCATTGGTATATATCAAATCCATGCAATTAAAAATATTTTAGGAGCATCTTTCAATATAATCATTACCTTTGTAATTCTGTCTTTTATTTTGTGCATTTAAAACATTCTGAGAAGGGACCTATAAGTTTCACCAGGCAACTGAATGGGGTCAGGGACACAAAAAAGCTAAGACCCACCTGCTCCATATTATATCATAGTCAGTTCAATGTAAACTTGTTGAAAGCAAGGACAGGTTTTTTTGCATTGTACATAATGGGTGTTTAATAAACAATAAATAATATAATAAAATAATAAATAAATAAGTAATAATAACATGGAAATATATTTTGCATGATTGCACTTTTATAATGTCAAATTGCTTGCCTTCTCAATGGGTGGAAGGGAGGGGGAGAATTTGGAACTCAAAAAAATTTTAAAAATGAATGTTGAAAATTGTTTTTACATGTAATTGGGGGAAATAAAATACTAAATTTTAAAATGTCATAAAATATGTAAGTTGTTGAATTGAGTTGAATTGGACGGAGGAAGGCAGACTGAAGGAAGTTCTGGCCAGATTATGTCCGTGAGCTCAGAACAGGTTCTATCTCCTTTTCCTGTGAATCCGGTGCCGGGGGGGAGTTTGGGACTATTGACAAAGTTCTGGTACTGTGTGAAGGGTGCTTGATTTCCTCTGACAGATGCATGGTCAGATAATTATGGCTGTGGGAGCCATAGGGAAGAAATACGGGCACAAGGGAGGGCTGTTCCATTGATAGTGATGCCCACCACCTCCCGAGGAAGTTCTGGGACAGAAAAAATTTTAGGTTTAATGGTGTGGGATGAAGAAGTTGATTACAGCTGGGGTGTGAGGCTCTGTCTGTGGAAGGATGTGAAGAGAAAGGTCTTCTTTGCACTGAGATGGGGGAGGTTTACTGTACACATAGGTGAAAGAGGGTTCTTTCTACAGAGAGTGGTGAAAGATCTTTGTACAAAGATGGAGAGGGATCTCTGCATAAAGAAATGGGAGAGCTTTTTCTTTTCTCTCTCTCTCTCTCTCTCTCTCTCTCTCTCTCTCTCTCTCTCTCT
>JAJPUD010001454.1:0-14835 GCA_023553655.1 Myrmecobius fasciatus
GCTTTGCCTCTTGGTCAAACATTAGAGAAACTCTTTCACTACATCTTTCTCCTTGACACAGTGTAACTGATTGTGTTCTGAATGAATTTTGAACTCCCGAATAAGTGACTTTGGGTTTCTGGATTCTCTGTTTATCTGGTTGATAGAGAAGGTTGAGTCCACTTTAAAGAAAAAGGACTGTCTTATCTTATTTGCCAAGTATCACCAAAGACTATGCTGTCTACCTTCAATAAACTTTCCACCCAGAGTTACTCCTCCCTTTAAACGTATAAAATGGGGGCAGCTAGTTGATTCAGTGGATAGAGCACCAGCCCTGAAGTCAGGAGGACCTGAGTTCAAATCCGACCTCACACAATTAACACTTCCTAGCCGTGTGACTCTGGGCAAGTCACTTAACCCCAATTGCCTCAACAAAAACAAACGTATAAAAATACTTATTGACCCCTCTGAGTGGAACTCTTTCTGCCACATCTCCTGTGTCCCACTGCCCTGCCTTCTACTGAAAGCAAACTCCCCGCCTTCCAAGGCCCAGGGTGGTTGCGGTGAGCACCCGCCCCTGTAGCATCACTCAAGGATGCTCAGAAGAGCCCTGTTCTCTAGAATACCCCACTCCTCGAAGCTTTTACCGCCTTGCGCCTTCTCAGGGTTTTGGCTGCTGTCCATGGTTCTGCCTAGAGCAGACCACTTTCCCTTGCCAGTGGGTGGAAAATAAAGCTAAGGAAAAGTAAAAATCACCCTAATCCTAGCTTCAAGGCAGTAATCTGATTGTAAGCACGGAAGTTTCCGGCCCTTTTTAAGGCTGTGGCCGAAGTCCAAGAGTGATTCCCAGCCTCTGCCCCTGAGTAAAGCCCACAGCCTTTTGCTGACCCCATTCTTCTAGGATCAGGGTAGAGTTCTGAAGGACGGGGCCTCTCCAAGTTTAGGGGAGGAGATTATTCTCTCTATCTTCATTAGATTGTGGATTTAATGGGGGGGGGGTTAAGGATCTGCTGCTTTCGGTTCTCCTTGGCTTCCCGCTCCCAACCTGTCCATCCTTGAGCCGACCTCGCTGCGCCCCATCCCTTTCCCCCCCTTCCTACCTTTGGCAGGCGCCATGCGGGTCCCTCTGCAGTCCTCCCCCTGGGTGAGGAAGGCGCCCTCTTGGCTTTTGGAGGCGGGCAGGGCAGCAATGGGCGGAAGCTCCTGTTTCGGCTTCTTGCTGCTGAGGATGTAGGGATGGACGTCCAAGGAGAAATGTCTGGCGTGTTTCTTCTCGCCGCCGCCGGCCGCCGGGGGCGCGGAGGAAGGGCCGGGGTCTCCGGTCCCAGCCCCCTTGTGGTGGGCAGCTCGGGCATCCAGCAGGGGCGCAATGAGCGTGTCGGTGGCCGTCTTCCTCCTCACCGGCTTGGGCTTGTCCGCCTTGTGATTCTCCACCTTCATGATGGCCAGCTGCTCCTTGAAGGGCTGGGGCAGGGGGTTGCTGGTGGGGATCCACTTCATCTTTTTGCGCGGGCGCTTGACGACAGGGGGTTCCCCCGAGTCGCCCTCGGCGGGGTTGGCGCTGGGGTCCACCGTCTGAATGCCCGAGTCTCGGACCGTGGGGGGTGGCGTCGTGATTGGACTGGGCCAGGGCGGCCAGCAGCTGTCGCACCACGTTGTCGTACATGAGGTCGCTCTCATTGGTGATAAAGTCCAGCCGGTTGAGCGACTTGATGTGGTCCCGGTTCTCGTTGCAGAACATGGCCAGGATGTTGATGTCACAAAACTGGGAGCGGCGCCACTGGCGGCGGGTCCGGATGCCCACCTTGTGCAGCTTGTCGAAGATGAAGTTGCTCTTGCGGAAGATGAAGAGGTGGATGAGGTTGACGAGGATGATGAGGTTCATGAAGCAGAGGAGGACGATGTCCACGCCGGCGATGATCCTCTGCAGCTGCACCGAGGGCAGCTTGCAACTGACTCGCACCGAGCCCCGGGGGCCGTCGGGAGGCTCGCCCAGCGCGCACGTGAACTCGTTCTGCTTCTGTGTGGCGTAGTAGGTGCACAGGTAGCTGATGGGGACGACGCTCAGGAGGAGGATGAGCACGTGCCGGGCGAGGTAGAGCTTGGCCAAAAAGTTGCTGCGGCCCCGGCGCTCCAGGTACTTCTCGAAGAGGTTCTGCTCGGGGCTCTTCTCCTTTTCGGCGTTCTCGATGATCTCCCGCTTCTCCCTCTCCGTGATGCCGGGGCCCTTGGACTGGATCTGCTTCTCGATCTTGGGGGCCCGGCCCTCGGCAGCCCGATGGTAGCAATTATCAATCTCCTGGAGAAGGAAGTTGAGCTCGGAGGTGAGGCGGGTGGAGGCCAGGAACTCCCAGCCCAGGGCAGGGACGTACATGATGCCGGCAAAAGCCAGCAGGGCATAGGGCAGGAACTTGTGCTCGAAGAGGGAGGGCCAGTGGCTGGAGTCCACCCCGGGCAGGGCGTCCCTAAGCTCTGTCCAACAGTAGCCACGTGCATAGAGGGCCTGGTCACGGGTGAAGTTGTGAGGGGTATAGCAGTAGATGGGTTCCTCTGGAGGGCAGAGAGGAGAGACATGGCTCAGGGTCATGGCAGGGATGGGGAGGGGTCCACAGTGCTCATCCCTCCTGGCAAAGGGAGGACAGAGATTGGGGTGGGCACTGAAAAAAAAACATTCACACGGTATTGCTGTCCAATAAGGGGGCCGATGGCTTTCCTGTATCCCCATCCCACCTGTCCCTGGGGTTTAGGGCGTTACATGAACTCTGAGATGGGGGTTTAAGGGCGGTATATGAACTCTGAGACGCCCCCCCGGGCAGACCTTGGTTGGGGATAGAAGGAACCCTGCGGGCCCGAGCTGGCAAGGCTGTATACGGTCTATCCTCCTGTACTTCCTCTGCTTTTTCCATAACGTACATGATTTCCACTCCAAAAGACCCAGGATGGTTTTCTAAAATGATCTCCTATCATAATAGTTATTCCTCATATTCAGTTTCCAAAATGAGATCATATAATCTAATTTTACATACAATATTTATGTATATTTACATATAACCATTTTACAGATGAAGGTAGTGAGATCTGCAGGGGTGTAGCTTTGCCCCCAAGTCACATGGACAACAGGAGATGAATAGAGAACCCTGAATGGGGAGTCAGAAGGGGTCAGATCCCAGTTCTAATACTTATGCCAGTGACCTAGAGCCTCTCACTCAGGGCCTGTCTGCACATCTGTAAAATGGAGCAGGGAAAGATGACTTCTAAGGTCTCTTCTAGTTCTAGATGTGGGAACCGTTGATCCTAACCAGCAGAGCTGTAATTTTTGCCCACGGCCATGGACTCCAAAGCCAATGCTCCTTCCTTGACATTGGGTCAGTGCTAAAGACACATGCTACTTTCCCAAATACTATATCTCACAGAATTCTGTGTGTGAGATGGTGGAAGATGAGCTGAAGAAATGGAGAAGAGGAAATGTCCTGATTTTCAAAAAAGGGGAGTGGGTAGAATCTATGAGTGATAAACCTGATTTTGATGTGGGGCAAAATTCTAGAGCACAGCATTAAAAGGATGTTAAGTGAATATCTGGAAATGGAAGCAGTGGTCACAAAGTATCAGCATTACTCCCTAAGAACAAGTCACACAACCTAACCTCTCTTCCTTTTTTGGGGGGGGGGACAGGACTTACTGGACTAGTAGATTGGGGAAATGCTGCAGACACAGTTAATTGAGATTTCAGCAGTCTTTGACTTGACACAATCTTTCATGTTATCATGGACAAAATGAAAAAAAAAAACTAGGGTAAATGAAGTGTAATGAGGGGCATTTGTTACTGGTCAATAGGCTAGGCTTGATGTCAGTTCGTGAGGAGGTCTTCAGTGGGATGCCCCCAATGATCTGGATTTAGATTTGTGCTAGTTCTAATGGATTTGGGATGAAACGTGCCATCGACATCCAGAGAGACAGTTAAAGAGACTGAATGTGGTTAGAAACATGGTATGTTCAAATTTTATTTTGTTTGTAGTTTTTTTCCCTTTGGGTCTGATTTTTCTTGCACAACATGATAAATATGGAAATATATTGGGAAGGATGGCACATGTTTAATTTATATCGGATTGCTTACTGTCTTGGGTAAGGAGATAGTGAGAGGTGAGAGAAGGATTTAGAGCACGGGGTCTTGCAGGGATGAATGGTGAAAACCATTTTTACATGTATTTGGAAGGATAAAATACTATTGAGAAAAAAATAGATTTGTGCTATTATTTATTTATTTTTTGGTCAATGACATATAAAGGGATAGACGTCTATATATAATAGATGTATCAGAGGCACAGCTAACATACTAGAAAGCAGTCAGAATTTTTTTTTTTTAAAAAAAGGCTTGATAGGTTAGAAAATTGGGCTCAAAATAAAAAAAGAATTAATGATGGGGTAGCTAGATGGTACAGTGGATAGAGGAGTGGCCCAAGAATCAGGAGGACCTGAGTTCAAATTCAGCTTCAGACACTTAAATACTTACTAGCTGTATGACCTTAGGCAAATCATTTAACCCCAATTGCCTTAAAGAAAGGATAAAGACAAATACAAAATCCTGCCATTGGTTTCAAAGATATCAGCTTCACAGGCACAAATGGGGAAAACATAGTTTGTTTAGCAGTCCAGTTGAAAAAAAAAATCCAGAGCATTTAGGGAGCTATCAGCTACATGCAAGTCACTACTATGACATGGCAGCTGGGAGAGCTGGTGTGATCTTGGGAAGCCTGCAGAGAATCAGCCCCAACCAGACTCTATCTACTGTAATATGTGTGCAGTCTGGGGCACCACTTCTGAGGAAACACACTGATAATTGGACGGTGATGTCCTAAGGGGCTGAACTGAAGGAACTCAGAGAAAAATATAAACAGGGAGGACATGATCAGTTTTGAATGGATTTCAGGGAAAAGAGGCTCAGGTCTTGCTCTGGTTGGCCTTGGGGAGCAGGACTAGGAAGAATGGGTGGAAAATGCTAAGAAATAAATCTAACCTGGATGGAAAGAAGGACTTTCCAACAGGAAGGAGAGCTGAATCAGAGTGGTGGGCTGCCTTGGGAAGAAGGCTCACAAGATGTGTTCCAACAGAAGCTGGATGATCATTTCTGGAGGTAGCTTTTACTGATAGGGAGGGACTGGACCAGAACACCTCTCACAACCTTTTTGGGTCTAAGCTTCTATGCATCTACCATTAGCAAGGGAAGTTGAGGAAACTGAAGCCCAGGGAATTTCAGTGATTAATCCAAGCCAATGAGAGAGCATAGATTGAAATCTCAGGTGTCCCTCTTGGTCCAGGTGGGTAAGGGGAGAAAAGATCCTGTGAAACAAACAGGGCATGGTTCTGTAAATGCTGGGGGGTGATTCCCAGTCAGCCAACTCTCAAAATTGCTCTGCTCTGTCTAGCCAGAGGTAGAATGTGAAGAGCAGCCATAGAAGCAGAGATAAGAGTTAGAACCAAGTGGAACCTAACATCCCTTCCTCTTCTGCTTCTCTTAGCAAACCCCTTGGGGCTGGCTTCATGGTTGGCCTAAGCAGCTGAGATTGGAGATCTAGTCAGCTTGCTGTGGGGTGGGGCTCAGACACTGGGGTAAGGAGCAGAGCCCCATGCTGGAAGCTGGAGCAGCTGGACTCTGCCTTTGCTATGGGGCTCAGCCAAAACTCTCTGGACTTCAGCTTCTTCGTTTGTTTTTGCTTTTGTTTTAATTTTTAATAATAGCTTTTTATTTTCAAAATACATGCAAAGATAGTTTTCAACATTCACCCTTGCAAAACCTTGTCTTCCAAATTTTTCTCCCTCCCTTTCCCCCATCCCCTGACCCAGACAGTAAGTAATCCAATATGTGCAATTATTCTGTACATATTTCTACATTTATCATGCTGCACAAGAAAAATCAGATGAAAAAGGGGGGAAATGAGAAAGAAAAAAATCAAACAAACAAGAAAAAAGGTGAAAATACTATGTTGTGATCCACACTTAGTCCCCATGGTCCTTTTTCTGAATGTAGATGACTCTCTCTATCACATCTATTGGAATTGGCCTGAATCACCTCATTGTTGAAAAGCTTCTTCATTTGTAAATTGAACAAATTGTGTTAGACTATCTCTAAAGTACAGTGCTACCAGGGGTGTGCTGGAGCCAGCTTGCACTGGCTCCCAAGAATTGATCGTTAAAATTTTAATGTGAGCATTTATGCCTCAAAAACTGGAAAACACTAAAAATCAGCTTTTAATTTATTGCTTTGCTGACTATCTAAACTTAAGAAAGTGACAGAAAAATGTTAATAGTGCAGATTAAATTTACAAATGTGTTATGTGTAAATGTTTTTCTTGGAGAGCCAGTTGTAAAACATTTACCACAATTTTCCATTTTCCAATTCAGAAGCCTCCTCAGACTGTCTCAGGAAGCTATAAGAGGGAAGGATTCAGGGGTAGGGACTGAAAGTCATCCCTTCAGCACAGCTCAGGATCTTCCCCATTTAGCACAATCCTAAGACTGAAGGTCCCTTTCCTCCAAAGGAGAATGTATCAGTACCAACTTTACTTTGCTCTGCAAACCTGCCTTCCAAGGACAGACACTTTTCAATTATCCACCCCACGGGCAAAGAGAGGCAGATATATAAAAGAAAAATAAAAGCGGATCCCCTAAATTCCCTGTAAAGTAATGCGTTTGGATCCATTTACTTAGTTGACCAACACTTGCTGTGTCCTGGCCCTGGTTGAATGGGGCTCACCCTTTGAGGGTGCATCCACTTGGATGATTTGAGTCAAGCCTGGGGTTCTCATAACTTGACTTCCAAGCCAGGCTGGAAGCCTGTAGGCAAGAAGGAAGCAAGTACAGGCTGGGGATGCTCAGAGAGGGAGCTGAAATACAATCCAACTTCACCCCATTTTGTCCCCTAGACTTTGGGGCTAGAAGCAGGTTTTCTTTTATATACAGCTTGTTTTCTCAAGTATTTAGCAAATACATCATTATCATTTATTTTACTAATTTAACACATTGGTTCCTCCATTGCATCATTAGAAAAGAAAAAGAAAATTCCTGTAACAAATATGACTACTCAAACAAAATAAATTCTTGCTTTGGCCTTGTCCAATTGTGTATGTTGAAGGATTTATTTTTATTTTATTTTATTTTTTTATTATTTTTGTGGCATTTTTAAATTAAAGCTTTTTATTTACAGAACATAGAAGGATTTCTTTAAGCTAAAAATTCATCTCTGTATTGATAGCCACAAAACACTAGAAGACCCAGAAGTCCTTTGTCTCTACAGAGGGCTGATGGGAAGACCCACATGGCCAAACGGGATAGCATGGAGATGGAGTGCCCTGGGTTAATGGAGGGAGCCCCTACAGGATGAGGTCATGAAACCACTCTATAGATATATCAACATATGGCACTGGATCCCCACATCCCCCTCTCAAAGTACTCAGCCCTGGCTTCAGGGAGCTTACAGCAAGAGGGAGACATGAGTCACACAGAGATGACTCAGAAGATAGAGGATGCTCAGAAATTGGATGAAAAGGCTCCTACCCTAAGGGCTAGATCAGAGAGGGCTGCCTGGAGGAAGGGGTACACTTAAGGTCCCTAAGCAGGTGACTGATAAGATTAGGGATGAACATCTCAGACAGATTTTATGGACACTGGTGGGGAGAGATTGGAGGCTTGCCAACCTATGAGGAAGATAGTCCAGACAAGAGGTGAATAGGAGGGTTCATGAATATGAAGGAGAGAATCAAAGTGCTATTCAATTCAGAAGCATTTATTTATTAAAGACCTGCTCTTTATAGGCAGGAAGTCTGGAGTTAGGAAGACTCTTATATGACTCTAAGCAAGTCATTTAACCCTTTGTGCCTCAGTTTCCTCATCTGTAAAATAAGCTGTAGAAGGAAAGAGCAAACCCCTCCAGTATCCTTGCCAAGAAAACCCCCAAAAGGGGACACACAGAGTCAGATAGGAAGCAACTAAACAACAAAATTGTGTATGTTGAAGGATTTCTTTTTTTTTAATTATTTTTTAATGGTATTTTTTTTTTAGCGGGGCACAAAGACAAGTGATAGACACAGTCCCCACACTCAAAGCCCATATTCTGTTGGAACAGACATTGTGGAAACAGAATTGAGAAATTAAATAACTGAATGTTTGCAGCCGCTGAATGTCCTGTTGAGACCAGGGATCCCCCTGGGCAGAACTATTTCTCTTCATTCTGTTTCCTTGGGTGGGATTGGTCTACAAAAGTCCTCCATCTGACAGAGAAGCAAAGATGGGGGACCGAGTTCACTTTCTGCCTTGCCCCAAATGGTCACTATTTAACCTCCCAAATTAAAAAAATTGGCTAGAGGGGCAGCTAGGTGATACAGTGAATAGAGAACTTGCTCTGAAGTCAGGAGGACCTGAGTTCAAATTCGACCTCAGACACTTAACACTTCCTAGCTGTGTGACTTTGGGCAAGCCACTTAACCTCTATTGCCTTGGCAAAAAAAAAGGTTAGGGTTGCCTATCCCCCTGCTCTGACCCTGTGTCATTCCCTCCTTCCCTCCCTGTCCCAACCCTGTGTCCCATCAAATACCCATTGGATTTCCCTAACTGGATCTATCTCAAATCTAACTGCCATTAGGGGAAAATGCCTCTTTATTAATTGATCCCATTATTTCCCAAGAGCCATAAAAGAGTCTGAAAATTCTCCTCCTTGGAGGAAAAAATTCAGGAAGAGGTTTGCTTGGTCTGTTCCATTGGCCATTACTGGCCAGGCAATTCTTGACCCCAGGTTTCATTGGCTTCCAGGACTCTGACTGGGGCCTCTTCTCTTTTTCCTGTACATTCTCTTAGTGATCTAATGAATTCTGCTGGATTTAATGATCATCTCCACAGAGATGACTCCTAGATCTAGCATCTCTCTCTTGCGCTTGAATCCCCTACTCTTTTTGGACTTCTCCAATGGCCTCTCAAATTTGACTGGTCCAAAGCTGAACCTATTATGTCTCCCCCCATTTTTCCTATTACTGTCAAGGAGATCACTCTCCTCCCAGTCTTCCAGGCTCACAGCCTGGGTATCCTCTTCCTCAGTCTCCCTCACTCTCCTTATCCAATCACTCACCGAATTTTTCTGTGTCAGCCCTCTACAACATCTCTCCAACCCGTCCCCTCCACTCACCTCAAGACCCTTATCTTCATTCAGGCCCTCATCGCTTCCTTCTGGACTATGCAGTGGTCTCCTATTTGGTGTCTGTGACTCAAGTCTCTCCCTGCTCCAGTTCATCCTCTGTCCCCCAGGCTGCTAAGGTGCTTCTCCTAAAGCTCAGATCTGGCCACATCTCTCCCCTGCCCGATGAGCTCTCATGATTCCCTATACCCTTGATTCAGTAATGGAAGTCCTTCACAATCTCTTCTGCCTGTTTCCCAGTCTTACTGCGCACTGCTCTCAGCACACCTTTCAGTCCAGCCTTGCTATATCCTCAGGCATGATGGACACACCATCTCTCACTTCTTCCCCTTTGCCCAGAGATCTCCCACCCTCAAGCCTGGAACACCTTCCCTCTTCCACCTGCTCCTCTTTAGAATGTCTGAAATCCCCTGAGGCTCAGCCCCAGGGCTGCCACTTGCAGGAAGTCTCTCTTGATCTCAGCAGCCCCCTTCCTCCCCACTACAACTTCATATTTACTGACAGCATATGTGTTTCCCCTGATACAAGTAGAGGTTCCTTGGGATCTGGGATATCTCTTCATCCCAGAGCCTGACACAGAGCCTGCACATAGCAGATGCTGCAAATGGTTGGTCTCCCTGTGGCCTGTTCTCCCTTGTCATGGTTTGGTAGTTGCACTCTCCTGGGATTCTCCCCGATCCACAGAATTGTGGCAAAGGAAGGTAGGAAATCAAACAAAGACGCTACAAAGAGATATGGGAAGGTGTGTTGTCATGTTCTGATGGGAATCTAGCTCTACTCCTCTAGGGGCAGGGGGTCAGGCAGGGCCAGTCTTAGGCCCTGCAGGTTCAATGGCAGTCAGGAGAGAGACAAGGCAGCAAAAAAGTGAATGCAGTCAGAAGCTCCCTTTAAGAAAGGCATGGCCCCAAGAGAAGCAGCGGGTCCGTTTCTGGATTCTACATTTTAGGAAGAGCATCAGCAAACAGGGCAGGTCCAGAAGAAAGTGACTTGGACAGGGATGGGGGTGGAAAGTCAAGGACTTTCAAACCAAACCATCCCGAGATCAGCTGAAGAAACAGAATATTTGGCCTGGAAAAGAGAAGTCCTGGGGGATGAGGAAAGGGGGTGGGGGATGCTCACTGATTTCCCATAATTAAAAGATGGCCACTTGGGAGAATAATTAGACATTAGAAAAAATTCTGCTGGGTACCAGAGAGCAGAGCTAGAGGCACTGAAGAGAAGGGGCCAAAATGCAAATTTAGGTTTGCTTAATAATTAAGGCTGTCCCAAACTGAAACAGGCTGCTTTGGGAGGAAGGGAGCTCTCTCCAGCCAGCTTTTCAGAATGAAAGCCTTCCTCCCTTATTCTCTGGACTCCCTGAGATTCCCCTGTCCTTCTCTGTATCCTCCTGATCCCCTTGTGATCAGGATCCCTTAGATCCCATTTCTCAGAGATGTTCCAAAGGAGAATGGGTCACCTCTCACTGAAATTCAAGCAGAGGTCAGGCAACCACTTGTGTAGTACATCCTAGCAAGGATGGATTAAGTGACTGCTGAGGTCACTTCTAGCTCCATGATTGATGAACAATTTGGGACAAGTCACTTTCCTCCTGAGATAGCAATTTCTTTATCTGGAAAACAGGGCTACTGATGGTAGCTCCTTGCCTCCCTAAGCTGTCAGGAAGCTTAGAAGGACATAAAGGCCTAAGGGCAGCTGAGAGTGAGAGAGGAAAGGAAGCTAGGAGAGCGTTAACAATTGGGGGAGCAGAACATGCTTCATGAATTGATCTGGCAGAAATTAGGCCTAGAGCAACATCTCATACCACATGCTAAGAAAAGGTCCAATTGGATAAATGATCCAGGGTGACATTAT
This sequence comes from Myrmecobius fasciatus, assembly GCA_023553655.1. Classification (NCBI taxonomy): domain Eukaryota; kingdom Metazoa; phylum Chordata; class Mammalia; order Dasyuromorphia; family Myrmecobiidae; genus Myrmecobius; species Myrmecobius fasciatus. Next base: position 11,012 of record JAJPUD010001454.1, read on the forward strand.
AATCAAATTAGAGGAGCAAGGAAAAAAAATTAACAGATATACGGATTACCAAACAAAGTAGAAAAGAAACAAGAAGGTAAAATAGACAATTTTGATTATATGAAATTAAAAAGGTTTTGCATAAAATCATTTCAGTTGAAACTAACCTAATACCACACCAAAAAAACCCAACAACCTTTGCAGCAGGTTTCTCTGATAAGATCTTATTTTCAAAATGTAGGAAGAATTGAGTTTAATGTATAAGACCAAAAGCTATTCTCTAGTTGATAAGAGGATATGAAGAAGTAGGTTTTCAAAGGAAGAAATCCAAACAAGAAATAATCATATTAAAATGCTCCAAATATTACTAATAATTAGAGAAATGAAAATTAAAGCAACTCTGGAGTTCTACTTTATATCCATTAGATTGGCAAAGATGACAAAAAAGAAAATGGCAAAAATTGGAGGGGTTATAGAAAAACAGGCACTCTAATGCATTGTTGATGGAGTTGTAAATTCATTGGTCCAATTATTTGGGAAATCGATTTGGACCTATTTCTCCCAAAATCACTAAATTGGGCTTATCTTTTGATCCAGTAATATCACTACTAGGCCTCTGCCTCACAGAATTCAAGGAAGAAGGAAAAGGACTTTTAAGCACAAAATATTTATAGCACCAAATAATAACTGTTTTTAAAGTTATTCTTGGAAAGATTTTGAAACAACATCAGCATGATGTCAAGTCACTGTTCAAGAGTCCCAAAGATAAAGCATGCTACTAACCTCTAATAGAGAGGGAGACATACTGAAGGAAACCGGATTTTGGACAATTCAGGATTTGCTTTGTTTGACTATGCTCATCAGAAGGTTTATTTTTTAAATGGGGGGGGTGAGGGCAAGGGAGAGAGACCAAAATAAAAAGATATGTTAAATGAAAAAAGAAAATACTTCCTAAACTAGTTAACACCCAGGGATTACTAAGGAAAGGTGTGAATCCTGAAAGACTGAAGAGAGAAGAATGGACTCCTAGCATAGGGTACAGCTTGTGCAAATGTGCCATGTGAGGAATTGGAGCAATGAGTTTGGAGAAAGACAACTACAAAATCCCTGGAACAGGGAGGGCAGGAAGGGGAGTTTGACAATGTGAAGGTAAGATCAGGATCAGATCACTGAAAGACTTAAACATTAGGCTAACCTATCATCAATTGGAACTATGGTGATATGCTCAGAAGAAATAAGGATAGGTTGGGGAGAAAGGAAGGGAGAGAATTTGGAACTCAAAATTTTAGAAATGAGTGTTAACAACTGTTTTTACATGTAAGTAGGGAAAATAAAATAAAAGAAAGAAATAGATGAATTTATTGGAAGAGCAGGATTAAGCTGGGATCAGTTCTGTTTTGGGCTTGTTGCATTTGAGATGCTAATGTTTTGTCATAAAATTACTAAGGTTATTCTGAGTTCCCTAGGACAAAATGCAAACTTCTCTGTTGGACACAATCTGCCTCAATTGCCAGGTTGCTTTTATATCATTCCCCTTCACACGCTATTCCATGTCCTGGCCAAATGAGCCCATTTTCTGTTCCCTAAACATCATACTTCATCTTTGGCTTTTGTGTCTTTGCATAAGTTGTATACCATGCCAGGGATGCTCTCTCTTGTCCACTTAGAATCCCTAATTTCTTTCCAAACTCAGTTCCAGGACTAACTCTGACCGGAGGCCTGACTGGGTCCTCCCAACTAAAAGCACCATGCCCCTCCAAGGGGAATCCCTCCATCTCAGTTCTTTTATATTCTGAGTTTGTGTGTGTGTGTGTGTGTTTATAATATGTATTACAGCAGTTGGACTACACACACACACACACACACACACACACACCCCAGCAGTTGGTTCCAGAGTAGACCTGAATCTGAAATCTCAGCAAATTCATTTTGGCAGCTGGGAGCTGGATGGATATTTTAAAAATAAAGCTAACTGACACATTAAAATAATTATGAAGATGACAAAAATAATAATGGGCTCAAAAACGAATTAAGGTTTACAAAAAGCTCCATGCACATTATGTCATCAATACTGTTACTGCTCACTGAATCATTCAAGCATCTCTTTTAGAATCAGAGACCTTTCGAAGGACCTCAGAGGCCATCCAGTTCAGTCTCCTGCTTGGCTCAGAGATGCTCTCCACAGCATCCTTATCAGGGGTCATTCAGCTGATGCTTAGGCATTTATTTGTAGGGAGGGATTTCACTACCAGGGAATCCAGCCTGTTCCGCTCCTGGATAGCTATTATCATTAGACAGTCCTCCTTCCATCCAGCTCAGTTCAGCTTCTTGGAACCTTTCCCTTCTATTCCTGCTCCTGCCTTCTAGAGTTAAGTAAAACAAGGTGAATTTCTCTTGTTTCAAATAGGCAGCTATTATGTCATTTTACACCCCCCCCATTCCCTTCTCAGTTACCTAAATCCCCCTTTTTCCAGATAAACATCCTTATCTCATTTCTTCAACAATAGAAGAGTCCTAGATCTAGTTCTGACAACTGCCCTAAGGCTAGATACCACATGTCTAGCTCCCTCCCCAAGCCCAGTCTCACCCCAGACCAATCTCCTCTCAGTTTGGGGCTTCAGAGAAGTTGGGACCCACCCAGTGGATCTCATCTGGACTTAGCCTCTGCTTGGTTTTTCTACTGACCAAGAAATGCCAATCTGCCAGTCCCCTTCCCCTTCTCCACGGAGGGTCTGCATTTATTTAAAACGGGGTAATTCACCCCCGTAAGTGCAAGACAGACTCGGGTATTTTTGTACGCTGATGTGGTAATTATGTGGGATCCCCAACCAAATTTAGGTGTTTTCTGGTTATCTCCCCTCCTTCAGCATGGATGATGGGGAGATGCCCACCAGCAACGTCAGCAAAGCTTTAGTCCTCTCCACCAGGGGTTGGAACACTCTGGGTGGGTGGCTGGGACCGTGTATCAGGGCTTTTCCTTACAGGAAGAGCTGAACGTAATTTTAAGCGGTCACATGGGTACCGAAGGCCCCACTTAACTCAGGGCCCAGGGAAGGAGGGCCCACTTCTGTGGCCGCTCCTGCCAGGCAACAGTTTTCTGGGGCTGGGGCTGGGGATGCTCCCTAGTACCCAAAGCTTCCAGAGGCTCCTGAGGGAAGGGCTCCTGGCCTCTATTTTCCCATTCTGTGGGGAGGCCCTGAGGACCTGAGCCAGCCCGGCTCTGAGCTTTCAAGTCTGTGGAGCCCCCTTGGAGCTGTCCAGCGTCAGGCTTCCTGGCTCGCTCAGTATCTCGGCCGCCTCTTCTAAGAGTCTGGGGCAGTGAGAGCTGGGAGGGTCTGCACACACGCGCACACACACACACACACACACACACACACACACACACACACACACGTCTGGTCCCTACGGTGCCTGGACGTCCTTCCCCAACCCTTGCACTTGTCCGGACTCTCTCTTCCCCCATCACTCCATCTTGGGCAAAGAGCAGGGGAAGGCGCATTTAGGAGATAAAGAAGCCACAGGGCGGGAGAGATCGGGCAGCCCCGGAGGAAAGGGTGGGGAGGGAGGAGGGCCGCCCCCCACCCCGGGGGCCGGGTCTTACCGGCGAAGTTCTTGGTGAAGACGAGTGTGACGAGCAGGATGGGCACGAGCACGGTGCCAATGGTGACCACGCGGTCGAAGGGCAGCTCCAGCTTGAGCTGCAGCAGCAGCGCGGCCAGCGCGCCCGCCTTGTCGTCCTGGGCTCCGGGCAGGATGAGCTCCCGCAGCTTCTCGCCCGCCAGCAGCGCCGTCGCCATGTCCGCGGGCTGCTCCAGCAGGTGGTGCATGGGGGGGGCGCGGGGCCC
>JAJPUD010001454.1:15235-166372 GCA_023553655.1 Myrmecobius fasciatus
ATTATTATTATTATTATTATTATTATTATTATTATTATGGCTGGACCCAATTATATGGATCTTTGAGATGCTGGAATCTGATTCCATAGGATTGTCTGTATTTCCTTATGGTTCTTTTTCAATCATCCTTCATTGATTCCTTGTGGCATGGTGGCAACCCTGGTCTGTCAAAGTCTATGCCAGTGACTCTATGCCAGTGATGTCTAAGCTCTGGACCGTTCTACAGAGCTAAGGAAACTGTGAAAATGGTCCTAGCATCAGCCTGAATCTGCTGTTTTCTGAGGGCCAGCCTAGCCAAGTATAGAGTGATCATTACCAGAAGGCTGACTATTTTGTGATCAATTTTTTGGTCACAAGTCACAAATTAAAGACAAAAACAAAACGTCCCTCAATCCCTTCCAAGTTTACAGGGGCAGTGGTAGGGGTAGAAGAAGGGACAGAGAATGTTAGAATCATAGAATTTATAGACCTCTATCAATTTTAACTTAGCATGGTACTTTAAATGTAAGGTCTTTGTTCAGTGATCTATCAACCAACATATATTAAGAGTCTGTTACCTGTCAGGCACCTTGCCTGGGGATACAAGGAAGTCTCCCCCCCCCAAAAAGGCCCCTATCCTCAAGAAGCTTACAATCCAATGAGGGAGACACTCTGAAAACAATTAGGTACAAACAAGATACTTACAAGGTAGACAGAAAGTAATCTTAGAGAAGGCACTAAATTCAGAGCAGGAGCTAGACAAACTTGTGGCAAAAGGTGACACCTGATTCTAAGGGGTGAAAATGGGACAGACCTGGGGAACAACCAGTGCAAAAGACGGTCCAGAGCCTGAATGAAAATGCAAGGGACAGCAAAGGCAAGGAACTAAGGAGGAAGAATGATGAGCCAGGTCAGTGACTGGATAAGGAGAGAAGAGGGCATCTGGGATAGAAATGATGAGATTTAGTGATGAGGGAGGGTGAGAAGGGGAAGGAAATATCCTGGAGAACTTAAAAGATGGTGGTGGTCTCAATAGTAATGATGGCTTGGGAAGAGGGGATGGCATTGGGGAAAAGACAATGAGTTCTGTTTTAAAAGGATTGAGTGTGAGATGTCTCTGGCGCATCCACAGAGAGTGGGGATGATGGGAACAATCTGCTAAAAAGGAAGAGAAGATGAGATCATAGATACTCGTGGAAGGGTTTGTCTTTGTAAAGAGAAGGATCACTTTATCTGAGATGAAAAAAGGACAAGGTAGTGGGAAGTGGGATGAGAAGATAGAAGAGGGAACTCTAGGAGAAGGACCTACATTTTATTATTATTATTATTGGTATTGTATCACTCATGGAAACCGAAGCAAAATGGAAGGATGTTTACAGGTTCTCTTTGGAGAGGAAAAAAAGGAGCATTTTATTGATTGTTCAAAGGTGACAAACATTTGGTCATTTTGCAGTGTTCATGATAAATAAATACAAAAAAGGTTGCTATGGAGATAACTACAGTTTATGAGGAAACTTCTATAGCAGAGGATGAGGTCAAGGAATTTCATGAAAAATTTAATAAGATTATTCAATTATATTTGCAAAGGTGCAATGCAAGGGTAGGCATGGGGGAGACCAATGAGGAGTATGAAAATAAGCAAGAAATAGGAGAGGCTCAAGGCTTGTAGACTATTTGAGAGATTAACACCTATAAATTACAAATATCTTCTTCAAGAAGAGAATCAGCTGTGTGACCCAGGGCAAGTCACTTAACCCCAACTGCCTCAGCCAAAAAAAAAAAAAAAAGGAAAAAAAGAAGAGAATCAGAAAGTTCTGAATATAGTGAACACCGAATAATGTAACAAAGATGAAATATTATATTTGAACAGGAAATGATCAATTATAGGTATGGGAGTAACTTCTAAGATTATTACCTTTGTATAGTTAGGCCCCAGACTAGTTAAAGAAAAAATCAAAATCATGACCAAATTAGAAGAAAAAAATCATGACAGATATACAGGTATGAAGCCTAAAAGAAAGAGGGATTTCTGAGAAATGGCAAGGTCTTCCAGACACTGTGCCTATTGTACTGTTCTGCCTCAAGATTCAGAACATGGAAGGGTTTACTAAATGAAATACATAATCACTTTAAAAAGGTCAGTCTCACAATTCACACAGGAACAAATAAGTGGATGGAGAATGCTTGTTAATTAGAATAGGAAATGCAGTTGTATGGATAGCCAATGGGGCTTATCCATCTATATTGATATCTTACACGAATCCTACAGATGAGCAATAAATAAATCGGAGGAAGGAAGCAGACTGGATTTCATTGTGAAATGTTTTAATGACCCCAAGCATTTCCCTAAAACAAAAACCCAGTTTTAAAAAAAAAAACACTAATATTCTTAATGGTGTTGTAAGCCATAGAATGTCACAATCTTCAAGGACTCAAAATTGCCAAAGGGCAATAGAGAGAAATACAAGAGGGGGCACAAATAGGACCAAGCACATTACCGATGAAGAATTATGCAAAAGAATCGGCATAAAAGATATCATCAAAGAGAGACAGAGCAAGAAAAGGGGCCAACTGGGTATCAACAATAATGAATAATTGACAGACACTCCATATGATGAAATGCATCCAGGTAATGCAGAGAAGTATGAAAGAAGGCTCTCCTATGCTTTGGTGTATCTTTTGTAGAGAATTTATGAGAGAGTACAGAAAAGAGTCACAGAAAATGAAAAAGAATGAATGGGTTGCTATCTGCATCAAGAGAGGGAGTAGAATCATTTAGGCTATGGAGGTGGAGGAGCAGGAAGAAGTACAGCTGAACTTCTCAGCACAACTTTTCCACAAAAACACAGAAAATGCAGTCCTGATTGGGAAATACAAGAAAACAAATCAGAGCAAGTCATATTTCCAAGTCAGGTCAGGATAGAGAAAGGGACAGAGAGGTCTCTGAACAGTGGGACAAGATCTACCCATTAGGGCACCAACAAACATTTCCAGATGCTGCTGGAAAGAAGAGGGTCTAGCCTTATACTGAAGGACCCTGAGCTTGTTCAGGATGTGGGAAGAGGTTCCAACTAGCAGTTATATTATTATATATTCTCTACTTGATTCTAGGTCATAGATCCAGAGTGGATTGTGGAGGGGAACTTGGACTGAGGGGAATCTGGACTGTACTCCAGAGTGGAATTCTAGAGTGACAACAGGTGCTATTCTGTGCACTTAGGAATGAGCTTCGAAGCAAATAATAACAGTGCCACTCTGATCCTAGGAATAAAGCTGGGTCTCAATTCCAACTTTCAGCCTCATCAGAAATACTCAGGGCAGAAATCCTAGACCAAAGGGCAGCTTGCAGTTTTGTCATTCTCAGTAAGTAAAACTTTCTAGCTGGCTGATAGCCCCTGAATCCAGAAGCAGTTTACTGGAACTTTAATTAGGGACAAATACACATGTATGTTGCTCAGACCCAAATCTAGGCAAAAAACTTGAAGACCATCAGACATTTTCCTAGATTAGTTCACCTTGGAAGCCCTGAAAGCATTAAGTGCCTAGCCTGAACTCTCCCTGAGATCTGGAATAACAAAAACACACAATATTCAGGAAAGCAGAAGAACCTAAGAAGATACAAACTCAGCTCAGACCTTCCCTCTAGAAGTGCCCAGAATATGATCCTAACATAAAGTCTAAAGTCAATAAATAAAATAATAGAATAAGCAAACAAGAAGAACAACAAAAAGAGTCCTGCCTTAAAGAAATATTATGGCAAAAGGAATATTCAAGACAAATCTAGAAAAAGATAATGATTCCAAAACATCTATAAGCAAAACTTCAGAGAAATACATACACAGTGCAGTTACCAGTTCAACTAGAATTCCTGGAAGAGATGGAGTAAGATTTCTTTTCTTTTTAGGAGCTATAAATAACTTTTAAAATCAAATGAGAGGAAGAAGTAGGAAAAAGTAACGAGAGCTATGGATGATGTGAAAAAAGAACAACTTTTGGAACAAGAAGTATAAAACCTTACCCAAGAAACAAATCCCTTCAACACTAGAATAGACCAAATAGAAGCTAATGATTCCATGAGACCTTAAGAAACATGAAAAAGTCAAATGACAGAAAAAAATAGGAGAAAATTTAATATAGCTCATAGCAATAACAACTGATCTGGGAAATAGACTGTAGAAAAAAAATTAAGAGTCACTAGACTACTTGAAAGCCAGGAGCAAAAAAAAAAAAGTAAATAAAAGAGCCTAGATATAAGAATCCAAGAAATCTTAAAACTGCTCAGAACTCTGGAAAAAGGCTAAGAATCTATTATTGGCCTTTAGGTAAGGAAAAGAGGAAAAGGATAAGGGAGCAAGAACAGATTATACCAACCTTTGACTCAGAAGGCAAAGTAGAAATAGAAAGTATCCTTTTATCACTCCCTGAAAGAAACCCCCAGATGAAAACTCCCAGAAATATGATAGTACAAATCCAGAGCTTCCATATCAAATTTTTAAAATGCTGCAAACAGCTAGACATAAAGAATTCAAGTACTGAGGAACCACAGTTAGGACCACATGTGACTAAGCAGAAAATATGAATACAAGATTTCTGAAGGCAAAGGATATTGGCTTACAACTAAGATAATTTATCCAGTGTAACAAAATAATCCTAAAGGGGAAAAATGGATCTTTAATGAAACAGAGGACTTCCAAGCATTCCTGATGAAAAGATCAGAGCTGTACAGCAACTATGAACTACAGAGCAGTTAAGAGAAATATAAAAAGGTAAACACTAAGGAACAACCATAAGGGATTAAAAAGGATAATCTGTTTACATAATTTTAACATGGAGAAATGATACATGTATTCCCTCAGAACTCTTTCATTATCAAGGAATTTAAGAGGGAATTTAAGCAGAGGGCCTAGAACTGATTCTTATGTTCTGATGATCTTAAAAAAGAATGAATAGGGAGGAGAAGAGGATCATATTAGGGATAGTAAGAGAAAGGAAGGATGGGAAAATTTATCTCATAGAATTGAGGTACACAAGTAGTAGTCTATACCAAGGATTGGTAAACTATGGCCCAAGGGCCAAATCCAGCTTGCTGCCTGTGTTTGTATGGTCAGCAAAGTAAGAATGATTTTTACATTTTAAAAATAAAAAGAGGAGGACACTTGAACCTCACTCTTATCTGAAATAATCAGATGAAGGATATATACACACAGTTGGGTATAGAAATACATCTCACTCAACAGGGAAACAGGAGGGAAAGGGAAAAAGAAGGAAAGGAATAGGATGGAACATAGATTAATTTAAGGAGGGATTAGTAAAATAAACTCTAAGAAGGGTGGATTTTGAAGGAGAGCTTAAAAGAAAAGCCAAAAAAGAAAAAGGCTAAGAATCTATTATTGGTCTCTAGGTAAGGAAAAGGGGAAAGAGATAAGGGAGCAAGACCAGATTATACCAACCTTGAGCACTGGGGCCGAACTATTTTGTCTGTTATCACCCTCTTCTTTATAAAGAAGGGGTGGGAAACAAAAAAGAAAGACAAGCATAAGGGAATACGACAGAGGAAAATCTACCGTTAATAATCAGAACCCATAAAATGGCTCCATGAGCCAAAGAGCTGGGTGCCTGGTTTCCCTTTGCTTGTGAAGTCAAAGATCATCCCCCTGGGGGCTGGGGCTCCAGCTGTGCAAGTAAAGTTTTTCATCACAGTGTCCCTCAACTTATAGCACAGGCATCTCTGAAAAGTTTTGGGAAAATAAATCCATTTCCTGTCTGCACCCAGCTCATTTACAATTACTCTTCAGTGAGAAATAGTTCTTAAAATTTATGCTGAAAGCAGGGAATGTTTAATTTTTTGTCTTTGTAACCCAAAGTTTCCAGCACAGAACCTGGCATAGAATAGTTGACTCTATGCCAGCTAGCTTCTGACAGTGTCTAGAGAAGGGTTTCTTAATCTGGAGTTAAGGATTTGTTTTTTTTTTTAATTTTGAGAATAATATTTCAATCTAACTTATTTCCTTTATAATCCTATGGATTTTATTCTATGAATTTAAGAACATGATTTTTGAACATGGACTTCATTGGGCTGCCAATGGGGCCCAGGACTAAAGAAGGGTTCAGAATACCTGATTCAAAGAACATTGTATACAGTAACAGCTAAAATTATGTGATCAATTATGACAGACTTAGCTCTTCTTGGCACCGTAGTGATCCAAGACAATTAAAAAAAATGGAATAAAAAATGCCATCTGCATCCAGAGAACTATGTAGATTGAGTGCAGATCAAAGCAGACTTTTTCACCTTTTTTGTTTGTTTGTTTGTTTGCTTTTCCTTTCTCATAGTTCTCCCTTTTGTTCTGATTTTTCTTTCACAACAAGACAAATACGGAAATATTTTTTAAATTATTGTACATATATCACCTATATCAGATTGCTCACTGTCTTGGGGAGGGGGGAGCTAAGGGAGGAATAGAGAAAAAATTTGGAACTGAAAATTTTACAAAAATGAATGTTGAAAATTGTCTTTATTTGTAATCAGAAAAAATAAAATACTACTGAGAAAAAAATTAAAAATAAAATACATCACTAAAAACCTTCCAAGTTGGGGGAAAAAAAGAATTCCTGCTCAAGGAGTTAATTCAAGAAACCCCTCAAACCTAGGGGATCTCTAATGAAAAGACAAACATTTGAAATGTGAATAATCTCCTTCACTATTTCCCTACCTCCCAGCTAGGGTTTATTTATACAAATTGCCTCTCAAACATTCAGATTGTGATGACTGAGATTGTGTGTGGGAGGGATTTTACCTTAGCTGAATAAAAACTAAGGATTTCAAATGGCCTAATCATTAGTTAATAAGTTTCAAATATCAATTGCTGAAGTACAAGATGAGGGAGGTATGCCCAGAGTGAAGTTAATTTGTAAAAAATCTAGGGATTTTATCGCTCTAGAAATTTAATGTAAGAAATTGTGATGTGGTAGACCAAAAATGTAGAAAGACCCTTAGGCTGTGTTGAGAAGCTTGACATCTATGGCAGAATTTGGCTACCTTTGTTAGTGCATACTGAAGGGGGATCATATTCAGTCCTCAAATTACCCTTTAGGGAGGGCATTGATCATTTGGCTGGACAAAGTCCAGAGGAAAGCAAGCAGGTGAAATAGCTCGAGATCAGTTGAGGGAAGAAATGATGGATGGCCTGGACAGAAGGCCTGAGGGGATGGGAATACTATAGCTCTGTTCAAGTATTTCCAGGATTGATACTAGATTTGTCTGCTGGCCTCAGAGGGCACAAGTTGGAAGACTAGGGAAAGTTGCAAAGCAACAAATTTTGATACTATAGCCTTCCAACTTCCCACTGGGGAATTCCAGTGGGCTGCTCTTCAGTGGATTTCTTTAAGCAAAGGAACACTTGTCTGGGATGTGATAGAAGGCACTGAGGAAGGTAATTAGGATCTCAGCACCAGAGGCTCTTTGGGACAAATTCAACCTGATTTCTGATCCCTCCTATACCATTCTCAAGATGTGGTCATCCACCCTCCAGGTCACCAGCTCAACCAAATTTCTTGGGGGAAGTGGAGAAAGAGGCAATTCAATCCACTTTTGGAGAGCCCTAATTATTAGGAAATCTGGCTCTGTTAATTCCTAGGTTGTTCTCAGTTCTGCTCTGTGAGATGACATAGAAGTCCAATCCCTGCTTCAGAGAGCAGTCTTTCAACTTCTTGAAGAGAATTATTCAATCACTGTTAAGTCAATGTGACCTCTGAAGAGGTCATTCTCTAGTTATCAAGGAGTAGCAGCTGATCTGTATCTGTGGAGGGATCTTCCACAAGAGGAGTTCCTCATGCCAATAAAATTGCAGGGCCAAACCAAAAACTCTTAAAGTGCAAGGCTCTAGGGCTACAGAGGCAAAATAAAACGAAAGTTCTCTCTTGCAAAGAGCTTCCTCTCTAGGTGGGTTACAGTATGTATGTGTATCATTCTGTTGGTGAGCAGATAAAGGTAGCCAAGGAGGGAGAGATCACCAGCAATCTGAGGACCAAGAAAGGCTTCAGGGAGGAGGTAGTTGATGACTTAAGCCTTGAGAGGAGAGAAGGATCCAAAGAGACAGAGATAACTGGGCCATGCTTCCAGATGAGGGGGTAGACTCTGGGAAATGTACAGAGGAGACAAATAGAGTGCTGGATAGAGGAATTTGGCTGTACTAGAGACAGCAAAGGAAACTGACCAGGTTGGTCGGGGCCAGATTGTCAGTTTTCCCAGCTAGGCTGAGGGGTTTGCACCTTAATCAGAGCCAACAGGGAGCTACTGAGGGGAAGGGGCGGGGGAAGTGGTTATACCTGTGCTGCCTTGGGAAGCTGCTCTCTTTCAGAAAGTATGGAGGTTGGGAATAACATGGACATAGGAGCCAGGACAATGAGTCTCTTGTAACTGGTTCAGGTAAGAAGTGAAATCCTGATTTGGGTAGTACCAAGTATGAAATTGATGATGCAGCAGAGAAAGCATGGGGCCCTGAGTTTATTTTAGACACTTCCTAGTTTTGTGAGTGATTCTGGACAAGTCACTTCACTGGGCAAGTCTGCCTCACATTTTTCAGCTGCCAAATGGGGATAGCATTTACTTCCCAGGTTGCTGTTAAGATGGGTCAAATGAAATATTTGTAAAAAAAAAATGCTTAGCATAATGCCTAGATCATAGTAAGTACTTTATAAATGCTTGTTTTCTTCCTTCTCCACCTTGAAGGAAAAAATTGATTTCAGTTTATTTTATTTAATATTTTCCCTAATCACATTCAAAACAAAAAAATTTACATTTGTTTTTAAAAATTTGAGTTGTAGATTCTCTCCTTTATTCCCACCCACAATTAAGAAACCACTTGTGAAGTTATGGAAAACATTTACATAAAAGTCAAGTTGTGAAAAAAAAAAGTCAAGAATTGATTTCAGTAAGATCAAAAAGATTTGACTTGATAGAAAATGGAGGAGGAAGACTAGATAGTCAAGGACTGTTCCGATGAAATAAACCTGGATGTCAGAGGATGGGGTGCCCTCAGTAGAAACAGAGATAATTGGAAGAAGAGGGAGAAGTTTTGTAAAGGGGAACAGTTCAGTTTTGGACAGGTTGATTGGAGGTGCCTATGGAATAAAAATGTAGAAATTCCAGCAGGCCGTTGATAAGGCAAGAGTGGAACCCAGGAAAGGATTTGGGACTTGATACAAAAATGGTTGCGGTCATTGGGTTCCTTCCCAACTCTAAACTTCTGTGATTCTGTTTTGTGAAGAAAATTATTATTTTCCTAGCAATGTGATATATGTAATGAATATGGTAATAATTTAGATTTGTCAGAGCTAGATTTTCCCAATAAACTCTGACGTCGGAGTCGAATTTCACAAACTTGAAATGATCACTTCTTGACAATGCTTTCCCATGCACATTAAGTGGAATGAATCAAAGATTGGTGAACCTGTTCCTGTCACAGAACTCTCATCCTGTCCCCCCACAAGTCACAACCCCCAAGATCTGAAACAATCACTTAACAACTGTTCCCAAAGGACTGGAGAACATCCATATTGTCCTGCATTTGTGGGCTTGTCACGAAAAACCACTCAGGCCCTGAAAATAATTGTATTGTAACCTATCTTATGATTTGTGTATAAAATCTCTGCTTTACTTCGAAAGGTGAAGTCTCCTGCCTGGGAGAGCTTCCAGTGTGCAAACTGTATTGTTCACTCTGCAAGTGATTAATTAAACCCATACTTGATCTCTACAAACCTTTCTCTAGGCTTTGTGTGGCTTCAGCTATTCATAGTTTAGAGACCGATACAGAAAGATCCTGTTAACGGTTTGGAGATGAAATCCATGGCCAACTCAGCCAAGTCTCGGCAGATTCCTCTAAGTGCATTTGGCAGACTATATTATTTTTCAATATGTATAATGCATTTTTTTCTTTGAAATGAACTTTGGAAAACCTTTACTGTGGTCTGGAATACATGCAGCCATCGAGGAAGAGGGAAATAAGATCTGCATGAAATGCCAGGAAAGAAGTAGCAAGGCTAGCAGAGGAATGAAGGGGGGAGGGACGGCAATCTGAATGAGAGATCAGATAGACCTAGAGGTGCAAGGGACTTTTCAGGCCAATGCTCTCTCTCTCTTTTTTTTTTTCCTGGAAGTGAAAACTGAAATGGCTTGTCTAAGAATCTAATCCTAAAGGCAGGATCTGAAATCAGGGCTAAAACACATGATTATATACCACTTTGATCAGATACTGTAGCTCTCTGAATCCAGGGAATATTAATCAGCCACTCAATAAGCATTTATTAAGTACTTACTGTGTGCCAGGAACAAGAACCAAGTATAGTACCAAGGTGTACCCTTTTCTCTGTACGAGAAAGGCAAAAATGCTAAAAACAAGCCAAAAAAACCTTTACCTTGGATGAGAGAGGGAGAGGGAGAGGAAAGTAGAAAAGGGGGGAGAGAGGAAGAGACTCCGATGCAATAGTCCAGACAAAAGTGATGATGGTCTAGACTAGAGTGGTGGCTGTGGGAATGGAGAGAAGAGGACACAGAATAAGGGTGTAACTATTTTCAACAAAGGATTGGAGGGGGGCAGCTAGGTGGTGAAATGGATAGAGCACCAGCCCTGATGTCAGGAGGACCTGAGTTCAAATCCAGCCTCAGATACTTAACACCTCCTAGCTGTGTGACCCTGGGCAAGTTGCTTAACCCCAATTGCCTCAGGAACCCCCCCCCCACAAAAGATTGGATATGGGGCATGTGTGAATTTGAGGGAGGACTCAAAGACAAGGCCAAGTTTGTAAATCTGGGCTCCTGAGAGGAGGGTGATTTTCTCATTAGCTAGAGGACAATTCAAAAGATGGGATAGTTTTGGGGAAAAGACAATGAATTCTGCTTTGGATACAATGTGAGATTACTACAGGACATCCAGTTCAAAATGGTCAATAGGCAGAGGAGGTGCAAGCCTGGAGGTCAGAAAAGAGATTATGATCAGAGCTATAGACCTAGGAATCAACTGCATAGAGATAGCTCAACCCATGGGAGCTGATGCAATCAACAAGGGATGTAGCATTGGGAGAAAACACAAGAGGAGCCATTGGGGAAAGCACTCACTATTGCACAAAAACTGCTGGGAAAACAAGAACGTCTGGCAACATCTTAGGCTTTGTACCAAGATAAGCTCTAAATAGACATGTGATCCATCAGTAAGACATAATACATCATCATAAATGAGAGGCTCCAGGAAGAATTACATTTCTGGTATATAGTTAGAGGAAGAGTTTATAAACAAACAAGAGACAGAGGGGATCACAAAAGATAAAGTAGACAATTTTGATTCTATAATATTAAAAAGTTTTTGAAGAAATGAAGCTAATGCAGTTAAAATTAGAGGAAATAGAAGCTGGGAAAATCTTCAAAGCAAGTTTTTCTGATAAAAATTTTATTTCTAAGATGTATAGAGAACTGATTAAAATTTATAAGGACAAAAGCCATTCCACAATTGATAGTCAAAGGATATGAACAGGCAGTTTTCAGAGGAAGAAAATCAAGTCACTGATATTAAAAAAATATTCCAAATCATTAACAGAGAAATGTAAACTAAAGCAACCAAAAGATTTCACTTCATACCCATCAGATTGGCAAAGAATACAAAAAAGGGAAATAATTTCTGGAGAGTTTGAGGGATAACAGGCATATAAACGTATTGTTCGCAGAGCTGTGAATTGGCCCAGTCATTCTGGAAAGCAATTTGGAACTATGACCAAAAAGCTGTTAAACTATGACCACCAGTAATTCATTTTCTAGGCCTAAGCTTCAGAGATGAAAGAAAGAGGAGAAAGTCCTATATGCACAAAAATCTTTGTAGTAGCTCTTTTTTTTTTTTGTGATGGCAAAGAACTAAAAACTGACAGGATATCCTTTACTTGGAAAGTGACTAAATAAATTATATATAATTGTAATGATGAATTCTTATGCATAAGAAATGACAAAATGCAAGATTTCAAAGAAATCTGAGGTTTGTTTGAACTGATGCAGAATAAAATGAGCAGAATTGAGAGCATGATCTATAACTTAACATTGTAAAAACAAGCAATTTTAAACAATTTAAGAACTCTGATCAATGTGATTCCAAAGGATTAATGATGAAACATGCTACCCACTTCTTTACAAAAAAAATGAGGGACTCAGAATGCGTTTTGAGACATACTTTTTGAACATGGCCAATTAGTTTTGCTTGAGTATATGTAATGGTTGTTTTTTTTTTTTTCCGTTTTTCTTCCTTCATTAAGGAAGAAAAACATGGGGGGAGAGAAAATAGATATTAGTTTAAAAAATAAAATAAAACTTTCTGAACATGAGAGAAAAAAAGAGAAGGCTCAGGACAAAGCTTTGGGGGGAATATCCATATTTTAGGGGCATGTCACAGATAAAGATCTAGTAAAGGAGACTAAGAAATAGCCAGGTAGGAGGAAAACCAAGAGAAAGAGAGAACAGTAACTCCAAAAACCCATTGAGGACAGAGTTTACTGGAGGAAAAGATGATCCTTAGGGTCAAATGCTGCAGAGGTTAAAAAAAATATAAGGATAGAGAAAAGGCCATTAGATTTGTCACTTTTATCATTTAGATATGTTACCTTTGAAGAGAGGTTTCAGTTGAATGATAGAAACCAGATTGCAGGGTTTTCAGAAGAGAATGAATGGACAGATGATTCTTTCAGGGAGTTTAGCAGAGAAGGGAAGGAGAGATATTAGGGTGAACATTATCAAAGATGGTAGCAGGGATAAGATTGAAGATCTTCTCCCTGGGGAGTGGGGATTAATCAGAATCGGGGACAGAAACTATCTCAAGATAGATAGGATTCAGTGATCAGGAAGAATTTCGAAAACAGTAAAAGTGGAAAGCCTTGGGGATGAAAGAATAGGTCCATAAATGCTGGTTCTGAAGAAGGAGCTGGTAGTTTGTAAGGCTCATTGGACCACTGAAGCCTGAAGCTTAAAGCTGGATCTTGGAGAAGCCTGTAGAAGAGAGGGAATCCCCCTTCTGCTCCCCTCCCCACACTCATGTGCACACATGAGTACTTGAAAGCATATGCTATCGTGTGCTCAGGGACACACATACACCAATTCCATCAAAAGCAAAATTTTGCTAGCTGCCCCAACAGGGCTGATCATAACAAGTTTCATCAACAATGATCAGGCCTGGGTTGGGTTGCTGGAGTCCCATATTTTTGCCAGGAATGGTACTTTGACCATAGGTGGAGGGGAGAGGACTCAGGGATTTCAATGGAAGCAGCCTCTGCTCCACACAAGTGGAGCTCTTCAGGGATCAGCAAAATATTTCATCACATGAAAGGCTTCTGAGCTGGAAGGAACCTCAGAGACATCTAATCTAAGATCCTATGAATGTAAATCTCCTTTAAAACATAATTGACAAGGCGTCATTCAGCCTTTGTTTAGAGGTCTCCTGGGAGGAGAGAAGTGACTTTTTCTGGAGAAAGTCCATTCTGTTTTTGGACAGCTCAATTGTCAGGACTTCTTGCTTTGTTTTGGGTGTGCATAAAGCTTAAATCTGTCTCTGTAAACTTCTCCACATTGTTTCTAGATCTTCTCTCTGAGGTCCAGCAGACTGTGACAGCCTTTTAGATACTTGAAGACAGCAATCATGTCCCACTCTGAGTCTTCTCTCCTCTGGGCTACACATCCCCAGCAAGCCTTGTATTATGAAGTCTAGGGATAAGCCAGGAATCTGATTTTCCTTGTCTGGAAATGCTTTGTGACTTTCCTAAAATGTGGCATCCAGAAATGAACACCCTATTCCAGATCTGATCTGATCAAGAAGATCAAGGAGAACGGGGGATTCATTCTTTACCTTGTCTGGACCTAACTTCTCTCTAGGCAGTTAAGATCACATTGGTGATTAGTATAAACCTTGGAATCCCCTAAAATTCCAGATCTTTTTTAAATGAAGTGCTGACTAGCCATATCTCTAGCATTGTGGGCTGGCAAGGTTACTTTTTGAGCCCACATCTAAGACTTTGCCTTTATCTTTTTTGCATTTCACTGTATTCCACTCAGCCCAATGTTTGAACCTGATAAGATGCTTTGGACTTGGACTTTGTTCAGTATATTAGCTATACCCCCTAGTTTTGTGTTATTGAAATTCTGGTAAGGATATCTGCTGTTTTTGTCCAAGTCATTGATAAGAATGTTAAGCTAGGGGCTAGAGGCAGTTCCTTGGTGCACTTCCCTAGAAATCCTCCTCTTAACCAACATGGATACTTTGTAGGTGTGCTCATTCAACCAGACCCACAACGCAATTATTGTCTAGTCTGTGTTCCATCGTTTCACAACATGAAAGCCGTGGGTCAACTACCTCCCTAAAATCTGGAAAAACAACATGTGTGGAATTCCCCTGGTCTATCACTCTAGCAACCAACCTTGTCACAAAGGGGGAGTGAGGTTAGTCTGAGTGAAGTTATGTCTTTCTGCAGAATTATAACCTGGACTCTACAGTCCTTCCAAGAAAATCAGCAGTGGCTCAGAAACTACATTCAATTAAAGATTAATTTATTGTTTACTTTTCTCCTCCTCCTCCTCCTCCTCTTCCTTCTCTCTCTTCCTCTTCTTTTCTTTTCTTTCTTTTACATTATGAGTTCCAAATTCTCTCCCTCTCTCTAGTCCTTCCCCCCACTCACTGAGAAGACAAGAAATATGGTATCAATTATACAGGTGAAATCATGCAAAACATTTCCATATTAGCCATTATTTTAAAAGGAAGAAAAAAATAAAGTGAGAAAGTTATATTTCAATTTGCACTCAGACCATCAGTTCTCTCTTTGGAGGTGAATAACATTTTAAAAAATTATTAAGTATCTTTTGGAATTGTCTTGAATTACTGTATTGATTAAAATAGCTTTTCATAACATCATCTAAAATATTGCTTTTACTGTGCACAATAATCTCCTGGTTCTCACTTTACTTAGCATCAGTTCATAGAGGTCTTGCCATATTTTTCTGAAACTACTTCCTTTGTCATTTCTTTTAGCACAATAGTATTATTCCAACACAATCATTTGCCACAAATTTTTCAGCCATTCCTCAATTGATGGGCCTCCTCTCAATGTCCAATTCTTTGCCATCACAAAAAGAATTGCTAAACTATTTGTGTATACTATAGGCCCTTTTCCTTTTATTTCTTTGATCTAGTAGTGGTATTGTTATGTCAAAGGGTATGCCCAATTTTATAGCCCTTTGAGCATAGTTCCAAATTGTTGACCACAATGGATGGACCAATTTATTGCTTGTATGGGGGTAGGACAGAATAGAAATGTGACCTATGACCCCACAAGAAAATGTAAACTACTTTGAGTAAATGTAAACAGCAAGGCTGTTCCAACTATCTGATGGGAACACTGGCAAATGACCCTAAGTCACCTCTGGCACTATGCCTTCTTTGTTCTGTTTCTATATAATATGTGGCCTGACCTTGGATTGGTGTTGAAATGCATTACACAATTTTGTCGTCCTGCCAAAAAAAGACCTGGTCTCACAAGCAAACTCTCCCAATTAACCTTAACAAAATTATGCATATATATAACAAAACTGGAAGGGGCCCTCTTACTTCGGTATTTCAGTATTCTCTTGAAGGCCTGTGTTCCTACAATTGGCATATTGGGGCAAAACAGATCAGTCCACTGACATCTGGCCTTAATATTGGCAGAGCTGGCCTTTCATAGTCTGCCTTCCTACAAATCTTGTGTCTTTACACTGCTCCACCAGCAGTTCATTAGTGTATCTATTTCCTTATGTGTTTATCATTTCTGATAGGTATGGGGTAGTACCTCAGACTTGTTTTAATTTGCATTTTTCTAATTGATAGTGATTTAGAGCATTTTAAAAATGACCATGGGTAGCTTTGATTTCTTCTTCTGAAAATTGTTTATATTCTTTGACCATTGGGGAATGGCTTTTATTTTTATAAATTTGTTTCAGTTCTATATTATTGGACATATTTTGGAGATCTTTTACCAGAGAAACTTAGCAAATTTTTAAAATATTATTTTGTTATTTATAGTACCTTTTATAATAATATAGTTTCTTTGATTATCTCTTTTAATTAGGCCTAATTTTGCTCTTTGTCTGTAGTCATGATTGTTAGTCCTTCCTTTTTTACATTAGCTGAAGCATAGCTTATTCTGCTCCAACCCTTTTTTTTTTAACTCTTTGTGTGTCTCTGTTTCAAGTGTGTCTCTTGTAAACAATATAAGTGTTCATTTGGGATGAGAACACAAATTTGTAGTGAACCAACTGAGTGAAATTGTGTAGTTTCTTGTTACATTTAGCCTTAAGTCAGTAGGAATAAATGGAAGATGAAAGTATTCCAATTTGGGGTGATTTGGGGACAACACAAAATTGATCAACTCTAGAATTAAGGTGTGGGGGGAAGGTAGTAAAGTCAGAGTAGCCTAGGAAAACACAGAGGAATGGAAGGACTTGAAGTTCCATGAGGATAAAGAAAAGACTTAAGACACTGAGGGAGATGGAATCATAGGCTATGTTAAATGGAGGAATTCCAGAATGTAAATGAGTGAACTGGGATAGTGTGACTGTCTCTCTGTGGTTGAGGTGAAATTAAGTTATTGATCGTGAAGCTGAGGCTTAAAGCCCAGCAAACCTGAGTGTTGAAAGAGCAGCAATGTGTCTGGATGCTGAAGTTCCCCAGTGTCCCTTGAGAATGGAGGGAGAATGTCTTGGGGGATGGTGAAGAACTGCCACAAGAATTCATACAAAATGATGCACTAGAGATAAACCTTCTGAATGGCTTTGGGCAGGGGAAAGGGGGCAGGAATGGGAGCTAGGAATATGGCATCTTCTCCTGAATCAGGGTATTGAAGGACATGAGATCAAGATCAGAAAGGATGGCCAGGAAGGAGTAGGAAAGAAAGAGGCCAAGGTGAAGACCAGTTTATCAATGAACAGGGCTCCTGAGGGCACAGTGGAAAGTGGATGGAATTGGATTAGAGTTCAGGAGGAGGATGACAGAAGTGGATAATAACTGGGAAATGGTGACAAGGGACATGGACTCAGCATCACTAGTATTGTGAACTCACTAATTGTAAGATGTGGATAGGACATTTTTTACTGGGTCTCCCAACCTCATCTTGTGAATAGCTGGAATTGGTATCCTTCTTTCAAGAACTAGGGAAGAAGGAAGATTGGGTATGTGGCCTTTTCCATATGAGGTCCTGGACTGGGTTCTTCAGTGGAAGGCTAGGTGTAGAAAGCTCTGACTCTTGAGGAAGGATGGCTCAGTTTATGGGCTGGAGTCTTGGACCCCTTTCTTTGATCCTTCTTTTCCTACCAATACAACTAAAAACATCATCCTTTTGCTGTCCTTCAGCTTTCCTTGGTAGCCTCAACTTATTCTTAGCTTTAGACTTGATACTCTTTTTTTTCCACAGCACCTTGCTACTCTGTGATAATTTGTCCTCCATTATCTACCACATCTTTTAAATTAGCTTATTTTAACTTATTTGATGCATCCTTGTGCATTCACATAGATTTTTGGGAATACCTCCCTCTGTTGCCTTCCTCATTGCAGTTGTTTCCTTTTGTAGGTGGCCATTTCTCCTTGTATTTGCTTTATTAGGGGTTCTCTTACCCTCTCTTTTCCTACTCTATGTATCTTCTGCCCTGTCCAAGTCATATTTCTCAATATCTCCTGCATTTCTATCTCTAAGCATTTGCTCACACTGTTCCCTAAGTCTGAAAGATCTTCCCTGCTCCTTATTTTCTCTCAAATTCTTTCCCATTCTCAAAAGCCCAATACTATGAGGAGGCCTTTCCTAATATCTCCACCCCGGGACCTCATTTAATGCTTTGTTTTGCATCTCTCTCATGATGAACTCATTGTATATTATAGTTATCTTTGTGTTATAGCTTTTTATTTTACTGCCCAGAGTAAAGAGCTTACTCATTTAAGCCTGAAAGCATTTATCATTAAAGTATTTATTAAGCCTTTTTTCAAATGAAAAGTTGAATGTAGAACAAATTTTTGGAAGGTGAATCTTTTTTTTTCTTTTTTTAAAGTTTTATTAATGCTTTTTTACTTTCCTGGTAACAAACATTTAACCCCAACAACCAAGAAAGTCTTGCATAATGGCAAAACTAACCAATACATTGGTCATTTCTAACAGCACACAAACCATGCTATACCTATAGTTTTGCTTCTTCCTTGAGGATGTGTTTTCTCACCCCTTCTCTGGGTCTTTGCTGGTTATTTACAGTGACACAAAGATCACTTTTGTTTTGCTTGTGTCATAGTCATGCATCTTATTATCCTGGTTCTGTTCTCTTATTTTGCGTCAGTTCATGTAAGTCTTTCCAGGATACTCCAACTTCTTCATAAAATCCCATTCTACTTATGTACTACAAATTGTTCCATCATCCCCTCTCAATGGGCACCCAGTTTTCAGTTCTTTGCTACTACAAAGTGTTGCTATGAGTGTTTTCAAATAGAATCTTATTTTCTGCCAACTTATCATTATTTTGGAAATGTATTTCTCCATTCTGAATGACTTTAATTGTCATCGAGGATCTCAGCCCTTTTCCTGCCCTTCCTGTGAAAAGGTGAATAATCCATGAGCAGAGATACTGTTAGTTAAACCAGAATCCTAATGAGAAGTTTGGGGCTGATTTAATGAACACCTCTTTTTTGTTATTTCTGTTTCTGTGGCTAGAAATTCCTGCCTCATGTTCTTTTTCTACGAGCTAGAATTTCTGGTTTTGGAGATGAAAAGCTCTTCCACCCTTCACAAGTGACCTCTTTTCACCTTCTGTGACATTCATGGAAGCCTGGGTCTACTCCTTCCTGGGTCACTATTTCCGTATGTGCTGGCTACTTTCTTCAGGCCCTCAAATTGGAATTCTCGTGGTCTCCACCATTGCTTTGTTCAGATCCTCCCTTTATCACTCAGCCCCTCCTTTTCCTATGAGGTTAATTAGCTCCATCTCTCCAGATGACCTGTACAGATTTTTCCAGCCTCAACTACCAGCTTTTAGGTCACATACTGTCTTCATCTTCCTAATTCAGGTTTGCTCTGAACTTATATCTTTTTCTCCTCTTCAGTGTCTTTAATATTTATGTGAATAACTCCCCCCCAAGGCCACCCTAGGTCAATCTCAGTAACCCAGGACAGCTGGTATTTTGACCTTAGACCTCATTACTAGAGATTACTCTGCCTCTAACATCTGTAACTTGGAATAGTCCCTTGTCCTTCACCTCTCTCAATTTCACTCTGAAACCCGTCCTTATTCTTGTGACTTCCAATCTTTCCCTGTCCATTCCTTATCCCTTTTTTCATTACAGTTAAGTAGTTCAACTCAAGCACAGTTGCTACCTTTTCTGGGTCCAGAAAAATCTTGTATTTCTCCTTCTTTGACTAATAGACAACTCCTAGAAAGACACATACTTTCCCCCCCAACCTCTTACAGTTTAGCTTTTGACCTCAAATTGAAAATGTTTTGACAAAAACAGCCAGTAACTTCTTAAATGCTAAGTTATACAACCTTTCTGCAGTTTTTAAACATCACTGACCACCTGCCACCCCACTTGGATTCTGTGATTGGTTTCTCCTGACTCTCCTTTTGGTCTTTTTGCTCATTCCCAAGACTATTAGATTCTTATCTTTCCTTTCTCTTGGGATCTCATTTGTTCCCTTGGGTTCAATTATCTTCTCTAAGCAGATGATTTGCAATCATTATTTCCAGTACCAATTTTCTTTCCTGAATTTGAGTCTCAAATTTCTTTCGGCCCACTGCCATTTAGCTCAAAATTAACATGCCCGAAACAGATGGACTCATCATATGTTGCACCTGTGGCAGAGCATTCTGAGCTTGTATTGATCTGATCAGCTAGGTTGGACCCTGTTATTCTTCTCTAATCTAGTGATGTCATTTTGGTCCTATGAGAAGGAAGGACGACAACAACCAGCCTCCTGAGGAACCATGTCTTCCCACCCCAGGCCACTAGATTTGAACACTTGGACTAATCTTGAATCTTCTATCTATCTGGTTATTAAGCCTGTCCATTCTACCCTCACATCTTGCCCTTTCATTTCCTTCTTCATAGCCACACAGGTCAGATGGCCATTCCTCCAGTATAGGCTTTAATCACCACTTGCCCCAGAGAGCTTCCTCTTTGGTCTTATCTCCTTCAGTTCTCCTCTGCCCTTAATCCATCCTTTACCTGGTTGCCAAAATCATTTTCCTAATTCAAAGGTCTCTCAATGCCCCAACTTTATACACTGAACCACAAGTGGTTCCGTATTGATCCTAAGAAATAATGGGTCCAGAGACATCTTGGTGGCTATCATTCCAAACACCTCCAGAAGTGAAGACACTGCTCAGGGTCACAAAGGTGATGTCAGAAGATGTCATCCAGAGCCAGGTAGGCCAGGCTACCTTCCTATTTCTTGCTATAGTGAAGGACAAATCCCTTAGCCAATAATGATTCCCCAATTCGACTATACTTTTCTGGTTTTATTTCATATCACTCCCCTTGACAGCCCAAACTGGACTAGCAAGTTCTTTGAACTTGACCACCCCACGTATCCCTTGTGCTTGGAATATTCTTCCTTCTTCACCCCAACCTCTTCAAATCCATAGCTTCCTTCAAGGCTCATCTGAGGGAGATCCCTGATTATTCATCTTACTGAACCCACAAAAATGATTTTAAAAACAAATCTTATTCGTGTAAGTAAACTTCGGATTTCACTATGTACATGTTGTTTTCCCCAGTAGAATGGAAGCTCCTTGAGAGCAGAAATGATTTTCTTTGTACTCCTGGGTCTAAGTATCCAGCTAGTGCTTAATAAGTACTTACTAAATTGAAGTGGGATGCCACTTTCCTCTGGGTCCACCTCCAATGCCCAGTCTCCTCTTTTCCGGAGGCTCGATGCCATGTGTCTGGGTCACCTTTCTCAGTTGCCCACTTCCTCATGCAGCTGTCTCAGGGGACCCTGGTTCTCTCCTTAGTCCCTTCTATTCTTCAAGTCTGTGTGGATGGGAGGAGACCCTCTCTGCCCTCAGAACATCCTAGGGGAGCAGGACCTAGGGGGGCAGGGGGAGATGCACTGGAGGGGGGGGCCTTGCTTTCTTCATAGAGATCGGACCCGTGCTGCAGGTCCTTCCTTCCTTGACTCACTGGGAGAAGCCTTCAATCTTGACATGTGGCTCTGCCCTCTTCCCACCGAAGTGCCTCAGTTTACCCATCTGTGAAATGAGGGAGCTGGGGCAGATAGTTCCTAAAGGTCTGTCCAGTTCAGACACCGCTGGAGCCGTGACCTGGGGACCCTGGGAGGAGGTGGGGCAACAAACCCTGGGGTCTTTAGCCCTTGGCCGTGTCTCCGGGGTTTTCTGGGATCCCCATGAAGACTAGATGCCTGGGGCCAAGGCAGGGCCTTCCTGAGGGCTGGGGAGAGGAGAAGGAGAAAACCCTCTGGAGCTGCTCTTAGGGCATCCCGGAGGACCCCCATCCAGAGGAGGGCATTAGGGAGACCCCCACCAGCTGCAGTTTCCTGGGTGTCACCTCCCCCATCAGGCCTCAGTTTCCCCCTGGGGCCCAGGGAAAGGGGCAAGCTCTACATAAGAGGTTAGACCTCGGAGCACTTTCTATACCTCAGGCACACACACACACACAAAACCCAGCAGGGGTTTAAATCAGTGTGACCAGATGGGAGGGAATGGATATAGAGAGGAACTCCTGAGGCGCCGCTTGTTTTCCCTTTCCTTTCCTTTCCGGTCACTCACAGGGGGTTTGATGCACAGACCACGCCCGCGGGCAGCTGGGGGCTCCAAGGACTGACTACACAGGCGCCTACTGTATACGAGCCTGGCTCAGGATCGGGGAACTCCCGGGGGAGGCGCGTCCCTCAGCACTCGCTCGGGAGCAGCCAGCCTCCACCCGGGCCACGAGCTTGGCGCTCGGTCGGGCCCCGCCCTCCCTAGAGTCTCCTCGGCTGCCCCGCCCCAGCCGGACAGTCGGTGCGACAGACTGACCGACAGCTCCCGGTCGCCGGCCCGCCAAACACTCGGCCCCACCTCTCTCCGCTTGCTGATTGGATGTGAGTGTCTCTTCGCTCCGCCCAGCGCCAGGAATCCACTTATGATTGGGTGAAGCGTCTCCGCGTGACCCGCCACGCTTCCCGAAGTTACTGTTGATTGGGCATGGAATCTCCGCCCGGGCCGTTTACGCCCCTGCCACCGCCTCCCCGTCCTGGGAGGGCGACATAGATTGGCTGAGGAAGTTTTCCGCGGCCCTGCCCATTGGCGAGGTTAAGGGCAGGCGATTGGTTAGCGGCCGAGGGGGCGGGAGTCCGAGAGAAGAAGCGGGCGAGCAAGATGGCGGCGGCAGTGGCGTCGGACCCGAGCTGAGGTGACGCCCCGAGACCCCACCCCCCCACCCTCTCGAGCCTGGGACCCCGCGACTGTGGAGGCCGCGACCCCCAAGGCCGAGAGCCGGGGCGCGTGTGTGCGGTGGCTCCTCGACTTTGCCTCTCCTTCTCTCTGCCTCTCTCTCCATATGTCTCCAGGTCTCTGTCTCCATCTGTCAATCTCTGCTCGTGCGTCTCTTTCGCGCCGGCGCTCGGCGGCTCCTACCGGGGGGTTGCAAGGAGGTGCTTTGGGGCCGGGCGTATCGGGGTGGCTCGAGGCGGGAATTCGCCCAGAGGTTCTTGGCTTAGGTTCTATTGCCGGATCCCCTTTCCATCCTTGATCCCGTAGCTTTGGGGGGTTCTCTTTGACAGAAACCTCTCTTCTTTAGTCCCGTGTGCAGAAAGCAGAGAAAGTTGCTGGAGGTTGGAAATGCTTTCGGAAGTGCCCGGGTCCGAGTCGGACCCGCCCGGGGTTTTGTCCCGGGTCTGCTCTGCCAGGTCATATCCCACGGCTAAGTGCCTGCGAGGAGAGAGCCCGGGGATGCCCGGTCCAGGGAGGAGTAACAGGGCGCTTGGGAATCCATGATGTCCATCCGAGCCTCGGCCTCGTTGCTGACAACACCGTGGGAATCCCTGCCGCCTGTTTGACCCTTGGCCTCGCC
Organism: Myrmecobius fasciatus; assembly: GCA_023553655.1. Lineage (NCBI taxonomy): Eukaryota > Metazoa > Chordata > Mammalia > Dasyuromorphia > Myrmecobiidae > Myrmecobius > Myrmecobius fasciatus. The sequence continues at coordinate 38,314 of JAJPUD010001454.1, forward strand.
AAGGGCAGCGGCAACCTGGTCCGGTCCCTTCTCTCCTCCAGACTGCAGTTTTCTCCTCGTGCCTCTGGCTGGATCTTTTCCACTCCGTGGTTGAACCGTGTGGCCTCCAAGCCCAATTACAACTCTGTCTCTGTAATTTTGAGAACTAAAGTGTGGCCACGAGGCCGAGCCTTCAGAGGCACGCAGAGTTTTATGCAAAAGTCATGTCTTCTTGTGAAGCCTTAGATTTTAAACACTACAAAAGCGCGAGCTCAATATTTTCCTTTGTCTGACTGACTGACTCAGTTTCTTTTATGATCCTACCTTCGGGATATCTTTGAGTACTCATCTACCTGACAAGAAGCAGGGGGCCGTTGGCTAAGGTGAATTGGATGAATGGAAGTGCCGAGACCAGAGTTGCTATGTTGGGGTATGGTACGGAGGTAGTAAAGAGTAGAAGAGGGAGACAGGATGACGCTCAGAGCTTCGGATTTGTCAGAGGGGTTAGTTTTGCTCTTCTCAGTTTCAGAGGTTAGAGGTGGGAGCCGAGGGAGAGCTGTCCCAAAGTGAAGGTCCTCGGATCACTGATTAGAACTGGAAGGGAACTAACTTAGAAGTCATTTAGTCCATTACAGGGTCCATGGGGTTGAAGTCACATGGTCAGCATCCCATGGGCTACGATAGTAAATGGTGTTTTGGTCCCATAACTCCCAGGTTTGCACTGCACCAGGATGTCAAAGTGAATTCTTGATCAGGGAACAAGTTGGACTAATGGAGCCTCATCCCTTCGGGCTCTGTTGGTTATTATTTGTGGCCCCGGAGCTCCAGCTAGACTTTGTAGTTTTACTTTGGGACTATATCCTGGATGGCAGAATTGTTTTGGAAGGTTCCTGGGATCAGAGTAGGCCTCTTATGAGTGAGCTTTGTCCTTTGGATCTGGGCTATGTGTCCATGAAGTTTTAGGGGATGTCTGAGAGAACGATCTGCTTCATGAACCGGCTGTGTCCCCAACATGAGTGAGTGTGGACTGAGTTCTCTCAGGGAGGTTGGACCCTTTGGGCTGGAAAGAGAGTTCTTTAAATTCTTATGGATTGGGAGATATGCAGGAAAGAACATTTTTAGATGGGGACTTATTGCCCTTGAACACTTCATGATCGCTGCTGCCTGGAGGAAAGAAAGGCCTATGGGTTTACAAAATGATCTCCTTGCTGCCACTCTGTAAGGTGGATTTAATAAAGGCAGTGAAGAATGAATGCCAAGTAGAACCTGGTGTCGGGAAACCTCGTTTATTTCAGGTATCGAGCAACAAAAGACTTTAGGTTCTTTCTGTTGTGGTCCCATTCTGGCTGGCTGGGTCTTATAGGTGTCAGGTGCTGGAGGGAAACAGCCCGTGGCTTCAGGGGCTTTTAAAGGGGATGGGGATTATAGTGGGAAAACTAAATTGAAGGCCTGCAGCCCCAGCTGAGCTGACTTGCTCTTTTTGGCCCAGCTAGGGCAACACTTGGGAGCCCTCTGCTTTCCTTAGTCCTCTCTGGGCCGATGCCTCTTTCCACCTTTTTACTTTTTCTACTAGTTCTGGCGCCTGCTGGACATTCTTTCTGGCATCTCCAACTCTGTGTCTAACCTGAGCAAGGAGAAGAAGAAAGGAACCACCAATTGGACATCTATCATCTCCTATTGGGGGCACTCCATTCCCATTTTGCCTGCTCTTTGTGGACTTTCATTAGTGGATCATGTGGGGTATGTGTCTGGTAGCCCCACTTATTTTGGGGATCTGAGTTTTTCTGATATTGCCTCTTAGGTGCAGTAATCCTCCACTGGTCACATGAAGTGAAAGAGAATGACATAGTGTAGGAGCCAGGGGCATTATTACTTTAGGGCCAGGCCCAATAAAATGCCCAGGAACACTTGAGTGTAGTTCCCATTGCCCAGACACACTAAAAGTCCTGAAAGAAGGAGGAATTGTCAGTGAAAGATTGTGTGGACTGGCTGGGACTGGAGAAAGGCCTGTGGACATTTTTCCCCCCAAAGGAAATGAATAGAGTTTAGCAAACTATAGCTTGATCTGGCAGAATTCTAGAATTATGAGTAAAGCAGAGTTGAGAAAAGAGTGGTGGTCTTTGAGAGAATGCCAGCAAGGCTTGATGGAGTTGGGATCATGCCAGGCAAACCTCCTTTCCTTCTTAGACAGAATTGTGGGTGCTGGAGGTGTTTGTGGTTGCAGGTTTGGGTGAAGATATTTGACTTTGTTAAATGCTTGCGGGTGGACAAGCTGGAGGGTTGTTGCTGGCTTCATTAAGTGAGTTGAGAAGTGGTTGAATGAACCTTTACATCTGCTTGGAGGCAGGTCTCAAAAGGTCTGGGGATCTCTCTGTTTTTTTGCTTTGTGATATTTAACGCTTATGTTTTAATTTCATTACTGACTTGCATGAAAGTTTAGAGCATTGTAGGTGACTCCAAGTGAGTAGGGAAGCTGAACCCCTATTTCAGGATGTCTTATAGATTCCACAAAAATCTTAATAAATGGAACAGCAGACTGATCAAATGTGGAGAAATATGATAGGGGTGAATGGAAAGTCTCACCCATGTGTCCCAAAAATTCAGCTCCACCAGTATGAGACAGGGCTGAAAGCCACATGTGAAAAAGGTCTTTGTGTTTGGTGGGATGCAAACTTAATGAGCCAGCTGGGATGAGAGTCAGACGAGCTCGGGTCATTTTAGGCTGAATCAAGAGAAGTCTCTGGTCCAGCATGAGAGAGTTTCCAGGTGAAACTCCCACCGTCCTGAGGCCTGGTCAGACCGTACTTGGAGTCTTGGACTCGGTTCTGGACTTCACAGCTTAGGAAGGATATTAAGCGAGAGACCCTCCAAAGGAGGGACGACCAGGAGAATCAAGAGCTTAGTGGAGGCCTGGCACATAGTAGATGCTTCATAATCATGTCTGCCAGCCTGACGAAGGCCTTGATCAGTGGAGTGAAGGGGGAAGTTTGTCTTAGAACTAAGAGGCTTGGACACAGTGACTTTGGGGACAAGGAGGACTGCCATGTGAAGCAGGGATTGAACTCAGTGTGGTCACAGGAGACAGATTTGGAACTGGGGGTGGAAGGGCAGAGGCAGACTTTGACCTGAGGGGAGAATAATCCTGTCCATGAGCACTGGAAATGGGATGGGCTCCTTTGGAGATGGGAGGCTCTCCAGAGGTGACCCCTGCTCGGGTTTGTGTAGAGAGGATGGTTTTTCTAGGTGAGATCATGTTTGGACAGAGATAACACTGAGACTTAAGAGTTAGAAAGGACCTTTGGGCTCTGTTCCTCAGAGGCTCTCCCTTGTTCTACCATAGAGTCTTTTCGGGGCCTTTCCTCCTGCAGTCATTTTCCTGATCTCTTGTACTTTGTGATATCTGTAACCTAGAGATCATCTGCCTCACAAGGTAGTTTTCGAGGTCAGCTTTCTGACCCTAAAGCAAGGAAGGCATGGTCATTGCTACTCTTGAGAACTGTGGTTGTCTTCCTTTTTCCTGTGCTGTCTGGTCTACCAGGCTTGAGGGCAGACTACCTTGCAGCCCTGGACTGGGTCTCATACTTCAAGATGGCTTAGATGCTCAAGAAATATTTGTTGATTGACGCATGTCACCCCTGAGATTGGGGGGCTAGTGTGTTTTTAGTATTGGGAGTGAAGATAAGGAAGGGGTTCCTTCATTTTGTGGAGAAAGTGACTGAGAATTTCATTTGAGAGAAGGCTGGTGAGGGAATTGCCAGGTGACATGAAACCCATTTAGCCTGAGAAGTTGGAAGAGACCTCAGACAGCCAGTCTTAATGGTAATTTCTCCCTCCTGGTAGAGGCATCAGTATCTGATCTGGCTCTGGTCTCCATCAGCAAAGAGGAATTGAGTGTGGGGATAGAAATGAGGGAAACTGTGGGAGGAAGTGATTACTCCATCCGAGAATTTGTGTTTCAGAAGAGAAAATCTGGGATGAGGTAGAAATGAGAGCAGATTTAAAAGCATTTAGAGAAAGGATGATTAGGATTGATTGATCCTGGGGACTGAGAGTGTCAACCCAGGAGGAGTTGGAAGCCCACAAGTTAAAAAAAAAAATTTCTGAGGAGGAAAAGGGGTAAATTTCTAGAGATCAAACTTAGGTTATCAAGAAAAGATAGGGGTGAGATCAGGTAACAAGATGAACACAAAAGCGTGGTGTAGTCTTGGAAGAGAAGAGTTGTGAACACTAAGTTGGAGAAGGAACTTGAGCTGATGATTACAGAAGGAAGGCTGAGATGACCACTGCCTAGGATTGAGGAAACTGAGTGATAGTGGACATCAGAGAAAAGCAGAGCTCACTTTTATTTTATCTTTGGTTTTTTGTGCCAAGGAGAATGAGTTTGGGGTTGGATAGTACAGATGAGAGTAGATCAGTAAGGAGACTGTAAGAGCTGTCAGTGGCTCTTGATGAGTTGAAGCCACTTGGTCCATACAGAGGAACTATGTGCACTCTTAGAAAGAACTGGAAGATGTGATCCCTGTTAGTGATCTTTGAAAGATTATAGAGATTTGGACCACAGATTTTCATAAGAGCATTTGTTTTCAAAATTTTCCAAAAAGAGAATAGTCTTCAATCCTCAGGCTTTAAATAGTTCAACTACAATTTTCTGAAAAATTCCAGAATTTATTATTAAAGGGATGGCTAGTGAACATTTAGAAAAGGAAACAGTGATCCCAAAGAGCCAGTCTGATATCTTGAAGAGTAGAACATGCCAAACTAATCTGATATATATGGTTCCTATTCATTTTTGCTCATTTATTTATTTTCCATTTTAGTTAGCTATGTTGCAAAAGAAAACACAAACCAGTTTTAAAAAAAAAGTTGTTTCATTCTGAATACAGACTGTATCAGTTTTCTCTCTGGAGGTGGATAGCATTTTATATCATGGGTCCTTTGGAATTGTTGCGGGTCATTGTCTTGATCTGGGTAGCTAGCTAAGACTTTCCTGGTTGATTATCTTTGTAATATTTCTGTTACTGGATATAATGTTCTCCTTGTTCTCACTTCAGTCAGCATCAGTTCATTTACGTCTTCTCAAGTTTTTCTGAAACCATCTTGCTTGCCATTTCTTACATCACAATAGTATTCCTTACAATCAGGTACCATAATTTGTTTGGCCCTTCCCCAATTGATTCCATACTCAATTTTCAATTCTTAACCACTAGAAAACAGCTGCTTCTCTAAATATTTTTGTGTAAACAGGTTCTTTTTCTTTTTCTGTGATCTCTGGAGTACAGACCCAGTAGTGATATTGCTATGTTAAAGGGTATGCAATCGTTTTATATTCTTTGGGCATGGTTCCAAATTGTTCTCCTGAATGATTGGATCAGGTCACATATCTCTCTCTCTCTCTTTTTGGTGTGTGCATATTGAGCTTTATTTATTTTTTATTAAAGCTTTTCATTTATAAAACATATGCATGGAAATTTTTTCAACATTGTCAGGTGACATCTCCATGAATAATGCATTTGCATGCCCATTTCCCCACATCTCCCCTAGCAAAACTGATAGGCGTGAGGTGCTATCTCAGAGCTGTTTTAATTTACATTTCTCTGATCAGAAAAGATATAGAGCATTTTTATGATTATTGATAGCTTTAATTTCTTCTGAAAATTGCCTGTTCATATCCTTTGACATTTGTTAAGTGGGAAATGGCATCTTAATTTTTATAAATTTTGCTCAGTTCCCTATATTTTTGAGAAATGAGACTTTTATCAGAAACCCTTGCTGTGAAGTTTTGTTTCAAGTTTTTTGTTTTACTTCTAATTTTGTCTGCATTAGTTTTATTTATGTAAAAACCTTTCAATTTTATATAATCAACATTTCCCATTTTACATCCTGTAATACTCTTTATCTCATTTGATTATAAATTCTTCCCTTTTTCCTTAGATCTAACGGAATATATTCTGTTCCCCTAATTAGCTTATGATATCGTCCTTTATGTCTAAATCATTTTTGACCTTATCCTGATATATGATGTGAGATGTTAGTCTTTCTTAGTTTCTGCCAAACTGCTCTCTAATTTCCCCACCAATTTTTATTTGAAAATTTTGTTCCAAAAACTTGCTTCTTTGAGTTTGCCAAATGCTAGATAACTAGTGTTAACTAGTAAATGGTCATTTTTTTTTTTTTTTTTTTTTGGGCTTTTTTTTGCTGAGGCAATTGAGGTTAAGTGACTTGCCCAGGGTCACACAGCTAGGGAATGTTAAGTGTCTGAGATCAAATTTGAACTCAGGTCTTCCTGACTTCAGGGCTGGTGCTGTATCCACTATGCCACCTAGCTGCCCCTAAATGGTCATTTATTACAGTCTCTTATATACATAATCTATTCCACTGATTCATCCTTTTGTTTCTTAGCTGGTACCAGATTGTTTTGATGATTACTGCTGTGGGGTACAGTTTGAGATCTGGTATTTTGAGATTACCTTCCTTCAACATTTTTTTTTTTCCCCATTGATTCCCTTCATATTCTTGACCTTTGGTCTTCGAGATAAATTTTGTTAATTTTTCTGGCTCTTGTTTGATTGTTTTATTGGCATGGTGCTGAATAAGTAAATTAACTTAGGTAGAATTGTCATTTTTATTATGTTGGTAGAGTTTAAATGACTTGTTCAGGACCTCACAATTACTAAGTGTCTGAAGCTGGATTTGAACGCATTTTGTTCTTTTGGCAAAATCAGTGCTTTATGCACTGAGCTGCCTAATTGCTCCCTCTTCCCAGAGCTTGAAGCCAGATCTGCTGCTGGAGGAGGACCAATATTCTTTCTACACTATTCCCCTGGCAAGAGGGAGAGGGATGAGGCAGGCTGAGGGTGGAAGGTACTGTTGGGGAAGATCAGCAGCCAGCAGGTATTGATGAGCAGTCTGGGGAGCAGGATCCCTGGGGGGGAAAGAGGGGGGTGACTGACAAGAAATCCCCAAACGCCCAAGCTAGGAAGGTCCAGCCTGGGGAGCAGCGCTGTTAGGTGAGCAGTGGAGGTTTGCCATCTGTGCCGGCCTCCTCGCGCTAGCAGTCCCCTTTATTGACGCCCCATTCAGAAAGGGTCTGGGTCGGGCCTTCTAAGTCCCTTCTTCTCTGTGCTTGTTTCCAGTTGCCAGGAGGATGAGGCATTCTCTGGAGAATTCCATCCTCTCCGAGGACCCTGTGAGGATGACGGCTCCCATGATGCCCCAGCAGCCCCTCCCCGAATGGCTGGCGGCATTCTCCGCTTCTGGGCCTGAAGCTGGCCAGCAGTCTGCCCACCACCCGGCTTCGTTTTATCCGGAGGGACACCTCGAGTACCTCGACTCCACGGCTGTGGCAGATTCTCTCCTGGAGCTGGCTCGATCTGTTCCTTTGCCTCTGCCTCATTTGGGAGTAGCCCAGGGGCTTTCCTTGGAGGCCCACCAGCCCTCCTCATCTCCCGGGCGGCTCCAGCCCTGCCAGGAGGTCACCCTGGGGCAGCTGCACGTGGCCGTCTGGCCTTCTCCCGAGAAGCAGACCCAGCAGGATGGCGGGCCTGGGCCTCTTGACATGGCTCAACCCCTGAAGCGGAGGAAGCTCGACTTGTCTGGAGACGATGCTTCTCCCCTGAGGTCGCCGTTGTCCCCAAGCCCGCTCCCCCTCGGGCAGACCTCACTGCCACTGCCTGGTGCGTCCCTGCTCCCCGAGTTGTTGACAGTGGACAGCAGTCAGCTCTACGACCACGGACTCGAGCCTGCCTCGGCCATGGGCCCGCTGCTCGGTGTGGACTCTTGGTCTGCGTTCCCTACGCTCAGTGTTGGCCCAGAGGCCCACACCATCCCCCTCCCTCCTGCTTCCCCTGCTCTTTGTGATGGGCTTCCCATGAGGGCACTGCCTGGGGACGGGTTTTTGCTGAGCCTCGAGGGAGGCAGCGAGAACCTGAAGGACACGTCGAGGCCTGGGAAGAGCATTCAGGACCCGTCCGCCCTGGTTTCCTCTAGCTTTCCTGAGGACTTTGTAGATGCCAGTGTTTCCATCTCCATCCTGGGCCAAGGAGGGGAAAGGCCCTGCCCTGCTCCTCAGTACTGGACTCCCGAGCAGATGCTGCTAGTAAGTGTTTCCCGTTATGTCCAGGACCTCGGGGCAGTGCTGGGCTGGGACCCTGTCCCCAGGCTCTGGGCAGCCTGGGGTCCATTTTATTTTATTTTATTTTATTTATTTATTTTTTAAATTTTTATTTTTTTTAGCTTTTTATTTGTATAACATATGTATGGGTAGTTCCCCAACCTTGATCTTTACAAAGCTTTCCAATACAAATTTTACCCCCAGTCCCCTCCCCTCCCCTAGATGGCAGGAAGTCCACTACATGTTAATAATGTTGAAATGCTTGAGAAGTTATGCAAGAAAAATCCTATCTACAAGAAAAAAAAAAGAATCAGAGAAAGGCAACCCAGTGCAAGCAAATGTCAATAGAGATCATGAAAATGTTACGTTGTGGTCCATATTTCATGTCCCTCTTTCTGGGTGTATATGGTTTTCTTCAGTGAACAACTGGAACTGGTTTGAGACAATTCTTTATTGCAGAGAGCCATGTCCATCAGAATTGATCATCATGTAATACTGTTGTTGCTGTGCATGATGATCTCCTGGTTCTGCTCGTTTCACTCATCATCAGTTCATGCAAGTCTCTCCAGGCCTCTCTGAAATCGTCCTGCTGGTCGTTTCTTACAGAGCAATAATATTCCATAACATTCATATACCATCATTTATTCAGCCACTCTCCAATTGATGGGCATCCCTTCAGTTTCCAGTTTCTAGCCACCACAAAAAGGGCTGCCACAAACATTCTTGCACATGTGGGTCCCTTTCCCTCCTGTAAGATCTCTTTGGGATATAGGCCCAGTAGAAACACTGCTGGGTCAAAGGGTATGCACAGTTTGACAACTTTTTGAGCATAGCTCCAAATTGCTCTCCAGAATGGTTGGATCCGTTCACAGTTCCACCAACAATGTATTAGTGTCCCAGCCCTCCCATATCCCCTCCAACATTCATCGTTATCTTTTCCTGTCATTTTAGCCAATCTGACAGGTGTATAGTGGTATCTCAGAGTCGTCTTAATTTGCATTTCTCTGATCAATAGTGATTTGGAGCAACTTTTCATATGACTAGAGATGGTTTTAATTTCATCATCTGAAAATTGTCTGTTCATATCCCTTGACCACTTATCTATTGAAGAGTGGCTTGAATTCTTATATATATGAGACAATTCTCTATATATTTTAGAAATGAGGCCTTTATCAGAACCATTAAATGTAAAGATGATTTCCTGGGGTCCATTTTAGAGGAAGCTGATACAACCTGATGTTTCAGGCAGCTTCCTGCATGGGATATGGTGGCTGTGGGGACTTCCCTTTGGATCCCTTCTGGGAGGAAGGGAGGAGGGAGGAAGAAGTGTAAAAAGAAGCAGGGAGGAAGAGGAGGCGATGGGTGGTTTCTGGATGGGCTCCATCTGGGGCTGGCCCTGGCCTGGGCCGGCCCGCTCTGGCTGACCCTTCCACTTGTGCCTGCGAGGGGGCGGCAGGCCCAACGGGTGGGCTGATTTCTGTGGCTCCTGCCAGGGACTGTGCCAGTTCTCTATAGGATCCCCTCGGGGGGCTGCACTTGTGCTCACCACGGTCCTGGCTCTGTCTTTGCCATGTTCACAGGCCTTTTGCTTTGGGGGCTCCCCTTGGACTAGGCAGGACTCAGCAGCTGGGCACTAGCCCTTGTCATGTTAAAGATGGGGAGAGGAGCTGGGGTGGAGAAAAAGCAAGGGCCGAGGCACTGCCCCCCAGGGTCTTTCAGTGAAAGGAAGGTGGTTGTAGCAAGCTAGACCTTCTCCCTTCCAAAAGGAGGTGCCCCCAAAGGGATTGTAGGCAGGGTCTGTCGATGATGAAGAGGCCTCAAGCTTGGTCCTAAAGAAAAGGGAGGATGCCTGCAAATTGGGAATGGCATAGGTCAGGGGGCCAGGGCCTGAGAAGGTAGGCGTGGGAAAGCAGTCCCAAGTCCAGGGAAGGCTCTCTGGAGCAGGAGGGAGCGCCGTCGGAGTGGGCTGAGGGTGACAGCATGTGACACCATCGAACAAAAGAGCAAATTGGGGCATCCAGCCCTGGCCCTGATGGAGGAGGCCGGCCTTCCCTGGGCAGCTCCACACGCCACTCTCTCACCCTCTGCTCCCTTGTTGGGCTTCTGGGTCATTTCCACTTTTCTGTTGTTACAGAGAGAGCAGCTGACAATCCTCTGCTCTCTTTGTCCTGGGTGATGATGTGGGATGGCAGCTCTGGAGAAGCCTCATCCTGCCTTGTTCCCGAGCCACCCTGGCAACGTTGGGCCTGGGGCACTTGGTGCTACTTTTTGTATCTGGAGAGAAGCAGGATCTTGTCTATCTCCTTTAACCTCTCTTAGATTACTAGGGATATGAGCGTCTTTTCATATGGTTATCAACAATTTATGGTTTCTACAAATGCTCCTGGGCGATTTGTCCTCTGAGGCACAGGACGGCTTCTTTACAGATATTCTACAGTTTGGGGGATCTGCATTCACCCTTCATGGCTTCTAAATGTCAGAGCTTCAGTAAAGTTACTTCAGATAGTTTTCCTTGGTCTTTTTTAATTGTAAAAAGATTTTTTTTTTTTTTTTTTGCCATGTGAAGTCTTTCTGTCTTTGTATAATTAAAATCATGAATTTTGTTTGCAATGATTTCTTTTATTTGGTTGAGGAAAAATGTTTTTTCTCTTAACAGAGAAGTTTGTCATTTCCTTTTCTTCCAGATTTTTAATTTGAGGAAAAATTTATTTTGTTGGTAACTGAGGCCCAAGACTTCGTTTTGATTTTAGCCAGCTAGTTTTCTTGGTAGTTTTTAATTGAATAGATATTCAATTTTAATTCAACAGATTTGATTTAAAAACAATGAATAGTGTATTTTAAGTGTAGGTTTCTTAAATGAAAGAGAAAACAAGAGGGAGGAGAGAGAGAGAAAGGAGAGAAGGAGGGGGAGAGAGAGACCCTGACCAGGACCCCTACGACCACACATGTTTTTGTTATCATTGTCCATGGTCTATTCTGAGATCAAGACATTGCGCCAGCCCCTCTTTGCTGACTTTTGGTTTTCTTCTTCCTGTTCTTATCTTTCTGTCTTTCCATCATGAACTTAATCATCATCTGAGCCAGTAAATATATGAAATAATAAAATGTCTCTAAAATCCTCAGTTTTAATAAGATGAATGATTGAACAGGCAAAGACATGCTTTTGTCCTGGGTTGCCCCTTCTCGAGCTGACTGAATTTTCAGACTTTTCCCTCAGTTTCTTAAATGAAAAACAAAACTACAGAAGTGCCTCAATTGATCAAAAACGCCTCCATTTTTTTAATGTATTTATTAAAAACTTAAATGCAAAATAAGAAAACAAAATAGATAAAAAAATTATGTCTAGCAGAACATTAGGAAGGATTCAAAATATTTAACAATAAATTTCCATTTCCAGAAATCCTAGATAATACTAGAAGACATTGTCTTCATGACTGTCCATCTTTTCTTTGCTTTGTTCTTGGTTTTCTTTTGTTCTCTACTGTGTGCTTTTGACTTTATTCTTTTTCCCCTTCCCTTTTCTCTCTCTCACCTCCCCCAAGCAGGCAACAATCGAGCAGATATGTTTATATATACTGTGTGTATTATATATATATCTGTTTACATGTATATACACATATACACATGTATCTAAAACAATAGTAGCAGGGGCAGCTAGGTGGCAGAGTGGATAGAGTACCAGCCCTGAAGTCAGGCCCCGAGTTCAAATTTGATCTCAGACACTTAACACTTCCTAGCTGTGTGACTTTGGACAAGTCACAATCCCAATTGCCTTAGCAAAAACAAATAAATAAAGCAATACTACTGACTGACATAATGTAGATTTCTCTCAATTTAATCTTTTTTAAGTTTAACTTTGAGATCAATTACTACTGTTACATTTTTTAAAAAAAATTCTACTCCTGATCATTGTTATATTCCTGCTAACTCTTCTACTTCAAACAACTAACTTGCCTTGCTATTATTTAACTTCTCTGCTGTCCCCACCCCCTTCTATGGATCCCTCCTTTATCTTTTCCCTCCCTTCCCCCTTTTACTTTATCCCACTCCATCCCTATTAATTTACACACTTTATTCCCACCCTTCTGTATCCTACTTTATCCTATTCCCTCCCCTTTATTTCTTTATAAATTTTGGAGGATGCTCTACCCTTGGTGTGTGTGTGTGTGTGTGTATTCCCTCTTTAATCCATTTCTGATTTGAGTAGGATTTCAGAACAGCCCTATTCCTCCATCCAAGCATAATTACTGTTTATGATATAAATACAACTATATTATCTTTTCTTAGATGGTTTTGCTTTTTTTAGAGCCACACACATCATACTCGGCTCTGCCCCAAGTCTTGCTTTTGGACTAAACCACCCAATTACTCATGTCATTCTCAGCTATATGGTTCACATTTCCACATATAGAACAAAAACGATTTGTCCTTGTTAAGTCGCTTGAAATTAGTCTTTGATGTTGGCTCTTATGTCTTACATTTTCCTTCGAGTTCAGGTTTGTCTAAGACAAAATCCTGAGTATTTGCCAGTTCACTGAATGTCCATTTTTAAAAAATAAATTCAACATTATATTTAATTTTGTTGGATGTAATATTTTTGGCTGTGACCCTCGTTCTTTTGGTTGTTGATACCCGGTATTTCGGGACCAGTGGTCTTGTAGCTGCTGCTAAATCCTGAGCAAGTCTAATTATAGCTCTACTGTATTTGAATTTATTGTTGTTGCTGATAAATTTTCCCTTGGATCTGGGGGCTTTGAGATTTACGAAGATATTCCTGTTTTCTCTCGTCAGATCTCTCCAAGGTGGTGATGGGTAGACCTTCTCTCGGTAGCAAAGGCTAAGGTGGGGAGTGTGCTGGTGGATCCCTGGGCCTGAAAGGGTGCTCCCTTACCTGTGCCAGGCTCACCCTCAGCTCCCACATGGCAGGAAGGATCTTTGTGGTACCCTGCTTCTGTAGGCCCTCTTTGGAGGGAAGCTGCCATTAGTAGTGATGTCTCACTTCTTAAGGGAGGAAAGGTTTAAATTGATAATGACTCAGCCTATTTGTCTTGGGAATGGGAAGACAAGTTGGGAATTGAGCCTTTCTCACTCTGTCGCTGACGCCGATTCCTCTGATCTCTGTGATTACCTCCCTCCCCCAGAGGGTCCTGAGAAAGGGTCCTTGTGTCTGCTGTGGGGGGGGGGGGAGCTTGGGGACATCAGTTTCCCCACATGAATTGGGATGTGTGGTCCCACCTTTTTTGGCAGGAGGTTTCCCTGCTTGTTAATAATGAGCGTCATCTTGATTGGGATGAGCTTTCCCTTCTCTCATCCTAAAAAATGGGTTCCAAAGAGGGGGGATGAAGCGGACCACCCCCACACATGCCCCTTCTGTGTCCTTGTTTCCTCACAGCCCCCCACAGAGCTGGCGTGTCTCCCCGAGGCGAGCTCCCTGCTCGAGACGGATTGCGCCCCACCGTCGATTCTGCAACCTCAAGAAGGAGCTTCATTCTGGAAGACGTGGGCCCAAAGGAAGAACGAAAAAACCCTGAAGAAGGCGGAGAGCGAGACTCAGGGAGTCGGAAGTAGGGATGCTTACTGGACCCCCAGGGTCTGCCCGTGTCTAGAGAAGGCGATTCTGCCATGGTTCTGGGGCAGTCACTTAGCAAGTCTTTATTAGGCACCTCCTGTGTGCCAGGCTCTGCACGAAGCCCTTGAGGTTTCCTGCCCAGTCTGGCCCAGAGTCGTCCGCCAGGGCCTGGTACTGCTGGGGAGCTTGGCCCCTTTCTGTGGGGAGAGGCCAAAGCTGCCTGGTGTGGTGAGTCCCTGGTCATGAGGTTAGTGTTTAGGGAAGCCAGAAGTCAGTGAGGAGAACCTACGACTGACGGAAAGGTGCCCTTTGAAATTCTAGGAAGAAAGCCCACTCTGTTCCAGGAAGACGTCCTGTCGGTGCCGATTGCAGAGTTGAACCAAGGCCTCTGCTTGATGACCCAGGAAGCCAGGAGGCGGGACGGCTCCAGCTACGAGGCAGATGTGCTCTATTACTTATTCCTGTGCATTCAGAAGGTAAGAGACTTGGGTGGCAGGGCTCCCACCCCTAATTGTGGACGACCAGGAGGAGCTTTGGAGTAGTGGGGGGGGGGGATCGTTGGGTGGGTAGGCTCCCTCAGTGCCGGGATGTGCCCTTGTCTTCCCTTCCCCTAATGAGAGCTGGGGGCTGGGCCACGTCTGGTGGATAGGATCACCTTTCCAAGCTGAGGGTCACAGGTGCCATGGTGCCATGTGGAGATTTAGAAGGGATAAGGTGGTTCTTCCAAACTTGCATATCCGCATTTAATCCCCAGTATTCTGGGCCCTCCCCCAGTGCAACTCTCTGCTTGTCCTGATGAGCTTTACCTGATGATGTGGGGACCCAAATGTTCCCAAGACCTTGCCTGGGGCTCTCTGCCTCTGTTTAATTAGCTGTTGCTGGAGTGATTTAGCCTAGAGACTCCCCTCCTTGTTGTTCTGGGTAGACTGTGTGGTCAAGGATTGGATCGTTGGTCCTGCCCCTTCCTTATGTCCCTTTGGTCTTAGCTGAGAGCACAGTTTCCGACAGTGCATGAAACAGGAGTACAGGTGGGCCGGAAAGCCAGAGGATGGAGATGGAGGTCCGGCTATTCTGGAGGGTGGGCAGATGTGGAATCAGCAAAGAGATTTGTGGGCGGCCTAGAGAAGTGAGCATGGGCAGTGGTGGCAGAAGTGCTTGTCCTGGCCAGCCTGGGGTCCAGGGCCCTCATGACTCCTCCAAAGGTAAAAGGCTCGCTTGGTCCTCGGACAACTCAGCTTAGTAAAAGGTTGTTGGAGATTCCTGTTAAAGGGCCTGCTTTGGTTTTGATCTATTTAAAAACCATCTTTCCATTTTTAATGTTAAACTTACAAAGCTCACCAGCTCAAATACAAAGTGATGGACAAAATCTAAGTGCCTGTCCTGTTCCTCTGAGGGGGCGGCAATCACCAGGGCCAGGAGTGATGCCTTGGTGGCCTGTGCCCTGGTCAGCTCTGTGTCTGGCTGGACACCAAGTGTGAGGAGGCCTGGGGGGGCTGAAGGGCTGGGCCCTGAGGGCAGAGCTGATAGTCTCAGTGGGGAGGGGGTCCCATAAGAGTGCGGCCACATGGTCTCACTGTCGTACCCACGTATGCACGCACACTGAGATCTTCAGACAGGTTGGGGTTAAGTGACTTGCCCAGAGTCATACAGCCAGTGTCAGGTGTCTGAGGCTGGATTTGAATTTGGGTCCTCCTGGTTCTAGGGCCGGGGCTCTGTCCACTGTGCCACCTACCTTGTTGGGTGTTGAGCAAACTTCCTGCACTTTCCTTGGCTGTGCCCACAGCCAGAGTCTCTTTCTCCTCCTCCCCTGGGCCTTCTGGCTTCTTCTGAGCCTTCTACTGGAAGCAGCTTCCTGTGGGGCTGGGGCTCGATGGGAGGCTCTCATGGGCAGTAGTATCTGCTGTCTATCTGGTGCTCTGACTGGGCCTGGCACCCAGGAGCTGCTTCAGCAGGGGGCTCAGGCTCTCCAGGACTGATGAGGCCTTTTTTAGGATGAGAACTTCCCTTTTCTATCACCAGTGCCTGGCTCATGGATAGACAACTGAGATTTGCCGGCCTCTTGAGGACCCCAACTGTCTGTGATTTCCTAATTGCAAAGTTTTTGTTCTGCAAGTGGGAGAGCCCCAGGGCTTGGGCCCATGAGAGCGATGGCATCCAGCGTGCCACAAGCACTCCACTAAGTTCTGTTTGCCCGTGAGCTCTCTGCGTTTGCCCACACAGCAGGGGCTTGAGCCTTTCTTTAGAAACTTGTTTTTGTTGGTTACCTGGTCCTTTCCTTAGGACCCCCGGCAAGTGGGGTGGGACTGCCCTGGTGACCTCTGGGCTTTGGACTTCCTCTGGTTTGTCCGATCCTGACTCTTGGCTCTCTGCCCGGGGCCAGCACTCTCTTGGCCCCATCTCCCCAGAAGGAGCAGCCCGTGCTGGCTCCTGTGATGGATGGGGCATGGATGGGGCGGCTCCCTGCTGGGAGAAGCTTGAACACTCAGTGCACTTGCATCCCGAGGAGGCCTGGCCCTGAACAATCTGCACATTTTCATTCTTCCTGTAGAGACCAGGGCATTTCATAAGGTCATAGGCTTTCCCAGAATCCTTTATCGGGATCCCAGGGGACCTTGGAAGCCACCAAGTCTAATCCCCTCACTGTGTACATGGAACTGAGGCCCCAGGTCACCCAGGGAGGGAGGGACCAGGCCAGGTTCAGAACCCTGGGCTTCCCACTGGGGTGTGTTCTCCTTGGGGTCCCCGGTAGGGGCTTCCTATTCAGTGTCCGTGGTTCTCTGGTGTTATGGGATGGTCTCGAGGAGGAAACAGTGGTTGTGGATGTAGGAATGCCCATTTGGCCCATCCTCTCCCTTACACTTACTGTGGCTGCTGCCTCGGGTCACCACGTCCCCTGCCCACCTCTAAAGGGCTCGGAGCCTCTTTAGGAAGATGAGCACACGACCACCCACACATGTGCTGTCAGCTCACTTGTAGTCACACACGTGCACCCTGTAAACAGACACATACTCATACACTCTCCCTGCCTTGGGGTAAATGGCACCAGAGAGACAGCAGCCCACCATCAGGGCACTGGGAGGAGGAAGCCCCTTTGCTGTGCCCTTTTCTGGGTGCCATGTGGGCAGGGTGACTGCCAAGGGGAGGGGATCCTTTGTGCTGACTGGCTTTCCTTGCTTCCCTTTGTAGCATATGTTTGACAACAATCGGATTGACAACATCTTCACGGACCTTTACTACCTGAAGTTTCTGGAAAGGCTTCACCAAGTGATGAAAGGATGGTGTCCTCGAGTCAGCCCCTTGGGTGGGTGTCTGCGGGGACCCAAGGGGGAGGGAGGAGGGGTGAGGCCAGCCGTTGCCATCCCCTCACTGGCTGCTTTCCCTCGCAGGGCATGTGCTGTCCAGCTGTATCCTGGAGCAGATGCTGTGGGACTGCCGGCAGCTGGGAGCTCACTCGCCAAGCACGCTCCTCTTCACCCTGATGTACTTCAACACCAAGTAAGAGCCAGGCTCCCCTGGTCATTGGGGCCCTGCAGATGAGCCTTTTCCAGGGTCCATTGGGCTTTATCCTCTAGGGCAAAACCTCCCCTTGTTCTGTAACTCCTTTATTAATGAAGTCACTGACTCGATCCGTAGGATGTTTGTTAGAGGTGGAAGGGACCCAAACTTTTGGGTCTCAGGGCTCCTTTTTGCTCCAGGATTTTAAATTATCAAGAACCCCCAAAGAGCTTCCATTTATGCGGGTGCCGTCCAGTGCTGGTTATCTGAGGAGAACATGGATATCTTCACACTGTTAAGTTTCACAGAGTTTCTTAAGTCTGGGTGATCAGCAATGTCCCAGGCTGCCTGGCTCCCTGCTCTGAAGTCTTAAAGAGGCCCCTTTCGCAAAGCACCAGAAGTCCTGCCCTCCCTCTGGGAGCTGTTGTGTCCTGGGTCCCCAAGGACCAGCCTGGCAGTGTGGGCAGAGGAGTGGCTGAGGTTCACTCTGCATTGAGTCTTCTTCTCCTTGTGGCTCACAAGGAAGCCTGGCAGCTGTGACTAAGGGGCAAAAGTGGGGCAGAAGCTTGAGTCTGACCTTCCATAGCAACTGCTGGCACTAATCCACTTTCTGAGCTGCAGCTGTTCCGGGCAAGGTGTTGAGAGGGAGACAGAGATGCATGTGCCAAGAGGGAAGGGTGTGTGTGTATGGGCAAGTGTGCACTACTTGCACATGGCTGACCCCGAGGGCGAGCAGCCCCTATGAGGGGAGAATGACCGCTCCCAGCTGGGGTCTTGGCCAGTAGGGGAGGCAAATGGTCACAGAGTCAGAGATGGGGCAGAGAGATTCACGATGGCCTTGACTTTTTTGCTGCTCACAGCTCAAGGGTTCTTGGTGTTTCAAATTTTGTTTTATTCTGCACAATCAATACCCCCAGAGCCTGAGCACTTCTACATCCAAAGCAGCGCCCAGAGGAATCATCCGGCTCCATGCCATGTGGCTTATCTTAAAAGATGCTTTGCTTTTTTTATTATCTCTTTATTTTTCCAAACATGCACAGATAGTTTTCAACATTCATCCTTGTAAAACCTTGTGTCCAAATCTTCTTCCCCTCCCTACCAACAAGTAAGCCATAAATGGCTTTTCTTTTTAAATTACCTTTGTATTAGTGAACAAACTCTAGTTCTCCCCTTACCCTCCCCATGGGAAAGAACATAGCAGCAAGCCTTGTGCCAGATGGGCACTCCCCCCTTCTTTCTGGTCCTTCTGTGTCAAGTGCTGAGCTTTGCATCCCAGGGGGCCTGAGGGGCGAACCCTGGACGCTCAGGATTCTCTTCTGCATTTGGGGGCTGGTGGCTGTAGTGTGCATCAGCCACATCGTCCCTGCTGCCTTTATGGCACTTTGTTGCTCGGCCTTGAACCCACAAACAAGAGGATGATGATAGACTTAATGAGAACCATCCCTACCCCCCTCCACAGCCAGTTGGACGGACCTCTGTCTCCCCTGAGGGGAAGCCCAGAGCCTCCGTCCCTTTCCCAGAGTTCTGAGGTGCAGCCCCCTTTAAGGAGAGCCTGATGCTGTTATGTGCCTCCTCCGTGGCACATGTCAGTGACCCCTGCTCCTCCACCCCTGCAGATACTTCATCCTTAAGACAGTGGAGCAGCATTCCCAGCTGGCCTTCTCCAAAGTACTCAAGCAAACCCGCAAGAATGTGGGCGTGGGCAAGGACAAGAGCCCCACCGTGAGATTCCTCCGTCTCTATGGGCAGATCCTGGGCGGCCTGAAAGGTTGGGCCCCTGGGGTTGGGGGTCATGCTCCCTGGGACCAAGATGGGTACAGTGGGTGTGAGGGAAAGGATGGGCTCGGGGAAGACCAATGACCACCTTTCAGATTGGATTTGGGGCATTCGCAGCAATCCCTAGGAGTTTGTACATGTGCCTTGGCCCAAAGCCCGCCACCACCAGCTATAGATTAGTCGTGTGTTGAGGGGTGGGGTATGCCTGTCTTTGGAGCCCCCCCAGCCTACTAAGCAAGTACCCCTTTGGGAGTTCCAGGAACCCCTCGTCTTGAGGGTTTCCTTCTGGGACTGTGTCAGGGCACTCTCCTAACCTGGGCTGATTGGCACAGGCCTGGCTGGTCTAGCTGACTGAGGAGGCTGGTCTGCTGATCAACCTGCCCTTCCAACAACTTCTCAGTCAAGGCCCAGACCTTTGTGCGCCCCCTTGGGCGCTGCGCATCCCTCCTGGTCATCAAAGCTTGTTGGGTGCCAATTGTCCAGCAGGAGTGTGTGTGTGCATGCCTGCCTTCACAGGGACCTTTTACACCAGGAGTTGCCAGACTTTTGCCACAAAGCCAATTGTGGCCAGCTCTGCTCCAGACTCACCTTTGCTTGCACCAGATGGGGAAACCGAGATCAGTCACAGAACTACTGAGTAGCAAGGGCAGTATTTGAGCCCAGGAGAGAGTGACTGGCTAGTGAGGTATGAGGTCCTCTTCTGGAGGACTTTAACTTTTGGGGTTCCTTTTTCCCCTTTTACCAACAGAAGAGATGTATGGGGAACAGCTGGAGAACCCCGAGAACCCTCTGCAGTGTCCCATCAAGCTCTATGACTTCTATCGCTTCAAATGGTAAGGTTGTGGAAGGCTGGAGGGGGGCAGAGTGCTCTGCTTGGAATGGGCCCCTTATTTTCTAGGGGAGCTGTGAGTAGGGGGTGGATCTTGTGTTCCCTGCCGTGACTTGTTTATCATTTTCTAGCCCTCAGAGTGCCAAAGGGCCCAGTGATGCCTTCTACTTGGTCCCGGAGCTTGTTGTGGCCCCCAACAGCCCCATCTGGTACTCAGGCCAGCCAGTGGGCACCGAGCTGATGGAGCAGATGCTCACGCGAATCCTCATGGTACGGGAGGTGCAGGAGGCCCATGCGGCGCCCCATGTGCCAGCCTCACGGTGAGGGGCACCCGGGACACACCTGCACACCTGCCCTCTGTGGCTCAGGAAAGGTCCCTTGGAGACGCTCAGCGGGAGGCAGGGGGAGCGACTGCTCTGACTGGCCGGGCAGGGCCCAAGGGCTGCCCTTCTCACCGTGGTTCCGCAGTGTGATTTTATTTACTTAGCTGGATCAGAACCGTATTTTGGGATTTTTTTCTGGTTTCTTGTGGCACTGATACACAAGTGCTTAGAAATGAATGATGGGCAGTGTCTGTGATTAGTCTGAATTGTGATAAGGGAGGAGTTCACAAAGCAAGCTTTGCCTGGTCTTAACCTGGAGGCCGGCTGGGCTCTGGGAAGCCAGTGTCCTGGCCTCCAAGAGAGGTCTTCCCAGCACAGGTCCAGCAGTTCTTTGAGGGACAGTGGGCAGCAGCTGTCTGCTGGCACTGCCTCAGCCTCCCCTGGCCAGAACTATGCCCGAGCTACCTGGGAGCTGGCCTGGGTGCCTCCATGAGTTTCACTGGGGCCTGAACCCTGGAGGCTGGTCTCCCTGTGATGTGCGGCTGAGCTGAGAGTGCCATACAACCTTACCTCAGACGGGCTGTGGGAGGCTGGGCAGCCTTCTCCCATTGGTCAGCTTCTCTAGGTCCAATCTTGCAGGGAGATTGACCTATTTTTATAAATGCCTTTTTGGGAGAGAAATCACTCTACAGGAGTCTGGCACTGCTAGGCTCTGAGACCACAATGGAACTCTTTGATTTGGAAATAAAGTTTTTCTTTTGATCAGTCAGCAGGCATTTATTAAGCACCTGCTGTGTGCCACTCATATGCCCTGGGATACTCAATGAGGAGAGAATTACAGGGAAGACGTCCCTTCTCTCAAGGAACTAATTTCTCTTGAGGTTCTAATGGGGAGACGGGAGTGTGTAAAAACATTACAGAATAAAGCCAAATGTCGCTAGAGTCACTGGGGAGGGGACTAGGAAAGGCTCCTGCAGAAGGGGGTGCACTGCAAGCATGGGGGATGGCCAGGGCAAGGCTTGACCAAAGAGGGAAAATGAGTCACTGGGTCAGCGTGAGAGGGGGGACAAATGATCTCTGGGACCAGCGCCAGAACTCCGCATGGTTCAGGGGTGCCACATCATCTAGAAAATGACTGGGCATTGGGCAGGTCATGGAGACCCTCCCCACTTAAAGGGGTAGTAGGCATGAAGGGTTGGAGGGGATTCCTTGCCTGCCGCAATGTAATTGGGCTAGTCAGGGGCTTGCTTCCTAATCTGCAGTGGGCATCACAGGACCATCGAGCCTGGAGCTCTCTTCCCTGATAATCTGTGTTTACAGGGACCCTGGTGGACACTGGGTCAGAGGGATTCAGTCCCTTGCTCCAGAGCTGGGCCCTCACTGCTCCAGGGCTTGTTCCCATCATTTGCCTACCTTCCTCTGGTGAGAACCCCCATCTATGGCAGCTTGTCATCTCTACCCCTTTTTGGCACCTCCACAAAGGGGCTTAAAGAAGCCATTATTGTTCCCCTCTTTCTCAAAGGGGTCCTCTGGCTGTCCTGAGCCCAGATGGATTCTCCCTTTATTCCTTCTGTCGTCCCTTCAGAGTACTGCCCTTCCTTCTCTACTTAATGCTAGTCTTGACCTTGTCAGACTTTGCCACATCCCTCTGCCTCTGGTGCACCCCTTTCTCCCATTGGCAAGTTCTTCCTAGAACTCCATTTTGAGGAAAGGCCTTGAGCAGACACCCTGTGCACTTACTTTACCCCCCTTTTATATGTTCACCCATTAGACTGTAAGCCCCTTGAGGGCAGGGACTCTTACCTGCTGCTACATTTTCATGCTTGGCGCCACATCTGGAGCATACCAAGTACTCCTAAGGTTTCCTTGTTCCTCCTCAATCTGACTGGATGCTAGGCTGTCCTCCTTTGGGTTTCAGTCAACTTGGTCTTCCAGGCTACATGGGCAGCTGGTATTGAGATGATGGACCCCTCCTCCCCTGATAGCGGCAGGGGTGTAGGAATAAGCTGGCAGCTGGGCCGGTGGTTTGGGCAAGGAAGCTCTTGGTAGAATGTCATTTCATCCCCTTCTTTGGGATACACACCTAGCAGTGTGATGGATCTCTGGGTCAAAGAGCAGGTGCGTTTCCACATCTTCTGTATCATTCTCAATGACTTCTCCATGTTGCTGGGGCGGGCCATTCCCGCAAGTGTCTCCATGTGGTCCATCACTGCCACCTTCCCTGCCGAGGTCCTGAGTGAAGGTGGGTTTGATTTGTACAGGATGACTGAGCACCGTGTTTTGGACACCTGCCAACCATGGGTGGCTGGTGCCCTTTCACCAGTCGTGGGGGAGTCTGGTCCAGATTCCTCTCAAGGTTCCGAGGCAGACATTTTCCCCGTATGTCAGTTTTGCATCGTTACCTCATCAGAGGGGCCTCGTCTGGCCCTCCAGCTCAGGAGATCCATTTAAGGCTCACAAGAACCTTTAGGCATTATCATCACCCTAATCTCACAGATGAGGACACTGAGGCTGAAGGCAAGGCCCAGGACTGCAGGGCTTGGAGTGGGGAAGACCAGAGTTCCAATCTGGCCTCCATCACTTCCTAGCTGGGTGTCCTTAGGCAAGTCAACCTCAACCTCTGCACCTCAGGTTTTCATCTGTCAAATGGGGATTATACCAGCACTGGGCCCTGGGCCTGGCTCACCAAAGATGTGTGCTAAATCTACACTGGACTTACCAAACTCCAGTTTTCCCAGAACTCTTGCTCATTTAAAACTTATTTTAATCTCTGCTTTGTCCAGTACTGGGCTGTTCGTTCCAGTCTTCTCTAACTCTGTAAACTAGGTGCCCTCATACAGCCCTACACTTGCAGCTAGTCAGGTAATCACATCATTCATTTCTAGCATGGCAAGCCTTGCCCAGGGCTCTCTGTGGCAGTGTGCCACCCAGCGACCTCTGGGACACCATTGCATTGTGCTGAGCTCTGTCCAAGTATCTCCCATCAGCCCAGGGGGAAAGGGGCTCTTACCATGGCCCTCCTGTCAATCAGCCCTGGGATGACCTGCCTGGGTCATGGCTCATCAGTGAACATCTCAGACCTTCTCCCTCTGACCAGAGTGATATCTTCTTTTGGGGGGAGGGTCTCCCCGAAGGCAACAGAAGGCGAGACAGAATGCACAGGGGACTTGCCAGGCTCCTATGATTGTGTTTATTTATGAAGGCTGAACACAACACATTCTCAAAAGAGCGCGTGTTTCAGAGTGGCAGCAAGGCAGGAGGCCTGCAGCACTTCCCCAGGCTGCCCTCGCCCCAGCTGCTTGAGCTCCGGACGAAGCACCAGCCAAAAGCCCAGGCACTGGCGGGCAGCAAGGGGAAGCAGAGACAAACCTGGGCAAGGACAGCGGCAGCCGGGGTGGGTCTGCCATCTGCTGCCAATGGAGACACTCATGATTCATCTCTCGCTGGAGCTCCCGGGCCCAGCGACAATGCAGGACACGTGCACAGGCCCATCGCGGCTCTAGTCCTGACTGGGGGTCAGCAGAAAAAAGGCACAAGAGGGAGAGGGCTGAGTCTTCTCAAGAGACTGTGACAGCTGCCCCCAAGCGCCAGAGAAGGGCCTTCTTTCCTCCCTCCCTCTCCACCCCCCTGTTCCTCTTGGCACTGCTTAGGAGGAGGCTCAGTGTTTCATCGGCCTCAGGCAGTGGAAGCTGCTGAACCCTGAGAACTGACATCAGGAAAGGAGAAGTCTGGTCAGGGCCGGGAGGGAGATGGAGCAGAATCAGACCCCAGGCTCTTGGGCTGCTGGGGAATGGGTCTTTTGTCTTCTAATGGGATGTGCCATGGGGCGGGGGTGGGGGGGGGAAAGAGTGTCTACAAGGGGAGAACTACTCTAAAGGGAAAACAAGGACCCTTAAAGAAAACTGGAAAAGTTACACTTACCCTTCTAGGGACTGTAGTTCGGGAGGTAAATCACAGCCTATGTAGGCCCCATTGCTTAAACTGTATTCCAGCAAAGCACTGAAACAAGGATCCTGTTGTCAATTTAGAAAAACAAATTACAG
Source organism: Myrmecobius fasciatus (assembly GCA_023553655.1). NCBI lineage: Eukaryota > Metazoa > Chordata > Mammalia > Dasyuromorphia > Myrmecobiidae > Myrmecobius > Myrmecobius fasciatus. The sequence continues at coordinate 62,438 of JAJPUD010001454.1, forward strand.
GTCTTGAAAGTAGAATTATGGATTCTGAAAGTTGGGAAACTCACACTATTTATGTAATTATAAATAGTGGGTTGCAAGGTTTCCAACATTAGTTGGTAAAATAGATTATTCAAACAATGTTGGCTAATGAAAATCTCGTCTTCCATACAAATAGAATTCAAACACCATTCAGCTGTCTCTAAGAGCTCAGATGAATTTGGACCCATCAAGTAGGACGGACTCGGCCGCAGACCCATTCAGAAAGTATCTACCTCATCCAGCCCTGGCACTATCCTCTCCTTCATTCATTCCACATCAGTAAGAAAAACTCACCTTGACAAGAACATGAGGATTGCCCAGCACAATCAACAAAGCCTTGGGTCTGGTGATGGCGACGTTAAATCTTTTTGAATTGGCCAAGAAACCCAAAAAAAACCTGTCATCTTCAAACTTGTCTTCATTTGACCGTACCTAAAATCCAAACCAAAATTAAAGGAGATGAACAGGGGAGGTCCATGTCACAGGTTCTGGTGATGTCCCAGTGACAGCACAAAATGCAGATGGGAGCTACTGACAACAATCCTACCATCAACGCTTCTTGTGCCGTTGAACTCTGAGCTCTAAAGCAGAAAGGACTTTCAAACACAGTGAACCCCGGGGCTCAGAGCAAAGGACACTGCACTGGCATGACAAGAACCAGCCCAAGATCCAGCTCCATCAGATCAAGGACTGGAGACCATCTGCCCAAACCAGACCTAGTCCATTTGGGATCAGGCTCCATGCCCAGGGCTCATTCCCCATTGCACATACTCGCTCACGCTCCCTAGTCAATGGCACCATTTGAAGAGTAATGAGCAGGGGTGCTCAGAATGTGCCAAAGACCTATTCCTGACACCTGGTCCTTGTGACCAGAAGGCCTTGTTTACCTGTACAACGGAGAGTTCAAGAACCTCCCCAGCCTCACCTTCCTCCCTTCCCTGACCCTTCTGAATATCTATGTTTTCTCCAACTGTGGAGATGGCACAGTATCTCCAAGTCTCACCTGACATCTTCTGGCAGGATATACAGAATTTAACCATTTTGAGCATTCTCTCTCTTTACTTTTGATATTCTTTCTGTATCCTCCATTATTTCTGGGCCTTCCCAAAGTGGTCCTTTCCTCGTTTGCTGCTTTTAGGGGCCCTTCTTGTGCTATTACTGGCTTTCCCCATCTTTTCCTTTTTCTTTGTCTGAGTTTCTAACTCCCCCACCCCCCAGCCTGTTATCTATTCCTCCTGGGAATCTTGGTGTAGCCACGGTGATGATGGCCAGAAATAAGTCTTCATCCCATTCCTCAGGCCTGGCTTCAGAAACACCTCTATGGTGTTAAAAATTTAAATGTGCTCAGTAATTTCTAGTTAAGGGAGAGCTGGAAATGAGAGGATCCCCGAAATAACACTTACTGTTGAGATGATGATAACCAAGTATTCTTGTCCTTGAAATTCCTCCACTGATCCAACCTTTATATCCATTAGATCAACATTGCGCAAAAGAACTCTGATTTTCTCCACCTTAAAAACAGGAACAAAACCAGGAAAATATGAGAAAGCATCCACCTTCTGAAACCCGGCTTGATCTGCTCACATGGCATTGAAGGCAGTCACCAGAATAGATCACCCCCTGGAATCTGCCTGGTAATTTCTGACAAGGATTTCAACAAGTATTCTTTTGTAGAACCAACTTTTCCCAAATTGTTTATATATTCAAGCCTTGGGTCAACAAAGGGAGAATTACTATAATGGATTGGAGGGATAACCTGTGGGTCTATACTCCTAATACTCATGGCTCCAATCTGTGGGGCTCCCACTAACAATGCAATTTTAAAAGCAAAGATTTAACTTACTAAGGTAATACTGTCATAAACAATGTAAGTGAACATTCATTGATATTCTCTTACTCTGGGTACATTCTTCTATAAATAGTTATAGTATCCATAGGAAGAGGGGCACAAAGTCAGAAACTCATATAGTAAACACAGGGCCAAGGCTCCTGATCACTGTGGATATGGCAAGGCCTGGAAATCCTGTTACCAGAGAAGGTTTTTTGTTTGCTTTTTCCTAGTATATTTTAATTTCATTAAGCATTTCTCAAGTTTTTTTTTTTTTGTTTTTTGTTTTTTGAAATTTTGAATTCCAAATTCTCTTCTCCCTCTCTTCTTGAGAAGGCAGGTAATTTGGTACAGATTACACAACGTGCAGTTAGCAAATCATATTTCCATATTAGCCAAGTTGCTTAAAAAAAAAAAAAAAGAAAAAGCAGACAAAAAAAAAAACCCTAAGAAAAAAGATTTAAACTCCACTTTCTCTACAGCTGGATAACATTTTCCACCATGACTTTAAGAGCAAAGTCACTTACAGTTGATCATTACAATATTGCTGTTACTGTATACAGTGTTCTGGTTCTGCTCCCTTAACTTTGTATCACTTTATAGAAATCTCCCCAGGTTTTTCTGAAACCATCCTGCTTATCATTTCTTTTATAGCACAATAAGATTCTATCACAATCATATACACAATTTCTCAATTGATGGTTATCCCCTCAACTTCTAATTCATTGCCATCATAAAAATAGCTAAAGTGGTTTTGTACATATATGTCTTACATATGTACAAAAATCTCTCTGGGTCAGAAACCTAGTGCAGTCTTGGTGGGTAAAAAGATATGCAGTTAGATACCATTTTGAGCTTAACTGCAAATTGCACTGGGGAACAGTGCAGTGATGTCCAAATTTTTCCATACCCCTTCGAATATTTGTTATTTCCCTTTTCTGTATTATTAGTAAATCTGATAGGTGTGAAGTGGTACCTTAAAAGTTGTTTAAATTTGCATTTATCTAGTCAATAGTGATTTGGAATTTTTAAAAAATTCACTTTAAATGCATTTTTAAAAATATGACTATAAATATATCTCAGATTTCTTTTGAAAACTGCCTGTTCATATCCATTCACATTTATCAACTGGGAAATGATTCTTACAAATTTGACTTAGTTCTCTTATCTATTTCAGAAATGAGGCTTTTATTACAGAAATTTGTTATAATTCTCTCCTTTCTTCTACACCCCTCCCCCACTTCTGCTTTCCTTTTAATCTTGGCTGCACTGATTATGTTTGTATAAAACCTTTTAAATTTAATGTAATCATAATTATTTATTTTTACCACAAAGAGCGGTATATTGCTATAATCTCTTTACTAGTACTTTAACATTTTTGTATCAATATTCATTATGGAAATTGTTCTTTAGTTTTCTATGTTTTTGCTTTTCTTGGTTAAGTATCGGGTATCGGGGCCATATTTGTATCATAAAAGGAATTTGGTAGAAATTTTCCTATTTCCCTCAATAGTTTATATAGTATTGAATTGTTCTTTATGTTTAGTAGAATTCACTTTTAAATCCATTTGCTCCTGAGGATTTTTTCTTGGGGAGATCATTTATATCTTTTTCAACTTCTTTTTCTAAGAAAGGGTTATTTAAATATTCTATTTCCTCTTCTGTTAAATCTAGGCATCTTATTTCTATAAATATTTATCTATTTCATTTGGATTATTAGGATTAACATGTGGACAAAATAGCTCGTAATTTTGCTTTAATTTCCTCATCATCAACGGCAAATTCACCTTTTTCATTTTTGTTGTTGGTAATTTGATTTTCTTTTTAAAAAATAACCTGTCTTGTAAATTCCTACTTTATTTATTAGTTCAATGGTTTTCTTTTAGTAATCTTTTTTTTTTTTTTTTTAGTTTTCAAGCTTTCCAATTTGGTGTTAAATGGAAGATTTTAATTTGTTTCTCTCTCTCTTTTTTTAATTGCAATGCCCAATTCATTGATCTGTTCTCTCTTTATTAATACAACCATTTAGATATACAACTTTTCCCTTAAATACTACTTTGGCTGCATCCCATGTCAAACTTTATTTCTCGCTGTTATAAGTTTCTTTAATGAAATAACTTGTTTCTATAATTTATTCTTTGATTCATTTATTCTTTTTTTTAATTATTTATTTTTTTTGGCTGAGGCAATTGGTGTTTAGTGACTTGGCCAGGGTCACACAGTGTCTGAAACCAGATTTGAACTCAGGTCTTCCTGACTTCAGGGCTGGTGCTCTATCCACTGCATCACCTAGCTGCCCCCATTCATTTATTCTTTAGGATTATTGTTTACAATTAATTTCTAATTTATGCTTCTATGATCTTTTATCAAATGTAATTTTTATTGTATCACAGTCTGAAAAGCATCCATTTAGTAGTTCTGCTTTTTTGCATTTGATTGTGTGCTCTTTATGCCCTCATACATAGTCAGTTTTTGTGAAGGTGCCACGGACAGCTGAGAAAAAGATATACACTTTTCTATTTCCATTCAATTTTCTCCATAAGTCTAGTGTATTTAACTTTTCTAAAATTCTATTTACCTCCTTAATTTTGTTCTTATTTATTTTATGGTTAGTTTTGTTTAGTTCTGAGAGAGGAAAGTTGAGGTCCCCTCTTATCCCTTTCCCTTCCTAACTCTCTCTAGTGGAGGATAGATGACTATACCCAACAATGTTATTCCTTCTTTGAAACAATTCTAATGAAACTTAAAAGTACAAGTGTTGCCTGCCATCTCCTTATTTTCCTCTCAACTGTAAAAGTTCTTTCTTTCATACCTCTTTCATGTGACAATTTTTGGCCCTGAAAAATAATACTCACTTTTGCTGGGCGGGTTATAAATCCTAGCTTCTTTGCCTTCCAGAGTATTATTTTCCAAGCCTTCTGATCTTTTAAAATGGAAGCTGGTAAATCTTGTGTGATCCTGACTATGACACTATGACATTTAAATTGTTTCTTTCTAGTTGTAGTATTTTCTCTTTGACCTGGGAGTTCTAGAATTTGGCTATTAATTTCATGCAATTTTTCACTTTGGGATTTTTTTTCCAGGAAGTGATTGGTGATGTCTTTCAATTTCTATTCTACTTGTGGGTTTTAGGGTATCAGGGCAGTTTTTCTAGATAATTTCTTGAAAGATGCTCTTTTTTTTTTTTTGATCATAGCTCTCAATCCAATAATTCTTAAATGATCTTGCTTCAGTTTATTTTCTGTATGTTTTTCCAAGGAGCTATTTCACATTTTCTACTATTTTTTCTCTTATTTTTTTTTCATTCTTTTAAATTTGTTTTATGACTTCCTGATGTCTCAGAGTCATTAGCTTCTTTCTACTTACTTAATCCTAATTTTTAAGACATTAATTTCCTCGGTGGGCTTTTGTATCTCTTTCCCTTATTAAACCAGTTCTTTTAAAGAAGTTTTCCTAAATGGATTTTTGTGCCTCTTTTACCATTTGGCTAATTCTGTTGTTTGTGTTACTTTAGTATATTTTTGTGTATGCCTCCTTTGCCAAATTGTTTACTCCCTTCATAATTTTCTTGCATCACTTTCATTTTTTTTTCTCAACTTTCCCTCTACTTCTCTTGTTTGATGTTTAAGATCCCATCTGAGTTCTTCCAGGAACTCTTATCAGATTTGTGTCCAATCCATATATTTTTTTTCTCTCCTTTGAGAGCTTTGCTGGAGGCTGTTTTCACATTTTCTTCTGAGTCTGTCTGATATTCCCTGTCACTAGAGTAAATTTTTACAGTCAGGTTCTTTTTTTGTTTGCTTGCTCATTTTTTCAGTCTCTTTCTTGACTTTGAACTTTAAAGTTGGGGTCTGCTCTCTGGGTGGAGTGAGGCACTGTCGCAAACTTCAAGTTTTTTGTGTTGGTGTTTTCAGAGCTGGGTTTTTTTTTTTTTGTTGTTGTTTGTTTTGTTTTTTGGCAGGAGGGAGTAAGGGTTGTTGTCCTTGTAAGTTTTCAGTGATTCCAAGGTGTATTATATAAAGAGAGGAATGGTCATTATTCTCCTACCCTATGCTTTGGTCTTTACCTAGAATGAGACCTTATCTGCCTACAGCTGTAAGTTTCCTCCCTCTTCACCTACAACTGTGAGTTGGACTGCCTATGGACAATGTAAGAGGGTCTAAACCCCAGCACCAACCTATAATCTCCTTCTGAACAATTGTCTGATTTCTTTACTTTCAGTGGGCTGAGAGTTCCTGAAGTTGTTACAGCTGTCTCCCAAAGCCTGCTGCTGGTATGACTACACCTTGGCCCACACTGTTCTCTGGACCCAACCATATGTGACAAACCTTTCCACTTCACTTTTTAAGTTGTCTTGGCCTGGAAAACTGTTTCACCCCTGACATTTTGTTGGCTTTACCATTCCCAAATTCATTTTAAATTTGGTTGGAGGTGCATATTGAAGCGTTTAGGACATTCCTGCCTCGATTTTGCCATCTCAGGTTACCTAGTAGTAGAGTCTTGACAATTTCCTAGCTCAGCTGGACTCCCAGAATCTACTTCTTCCTACAGCTTTATTCTAAACTGCCAGGACTGGCTTTGACTTGTTTCTTGTTGGCTCTTTTTTTTTTTTTTTTTTTTTTTTTTTTTTTTAAATTGCTAGAGCTCCTGCTCCTTGAGGTTCCTTGCTCCCTTAAGTGATTTCTGTATCTAAATCTAATGACAGCTGTGTCTTTTCCCTCAACTGTGCCTTTAACTCTCTGGAGCTGACTCTTCAACTGCTGGATGGGGCGTCTCCTAGGCAAGTAGCTCCACTGCTTGACATCATGACCAATGAGGAAAGAGGAAGAAGGAAATCGCTCTTCCCTCATTAAGGGGTCTTCTTTCACAGGAAGCTCCTGACTTGTCTTTTCCCTGGGCTTAGAGATTTAAAGTTTTACAAAGGCCAAGTCTAATTACTGCTCAGAGAAGGATCACTGTGTGGTAATCTTCTTAACACATCATTATGTGAACTATTTTTTTCCTTGCGTTTTCTTTTGATTTTTTTTTTTTTTTGGTTTTTATCAAAATTATTTCTCCCCATATTTCTCTTTTCTCTTTCTAGAAATACAGCCACAATAGCGATACTTTTCAAAGAACAAAACAAGAAAAATTTGACAAAATGTATCTATGCATTGAAAAAATATGAAAATACATGCAACATTCCATAGACGCTCTTCCTCTTAAAAGCTGTGGAGGGGGAGATGTCTTCTCCTACCTCTTCTGAGGCTATGCTTTATCTGTAATTTTGCAACCTTTACTGTGATTGTCTTGGAGTGGCTGTTCTTTCCATTTTACACTGTTGTGGTCATTATGTTTGGCTTTCTATGACTATGTCAACCTTGTTTTTTGGAGGGGGGGAGGACAGAGTGTGGCCCAAATAAAAAAATTCAAATCTTGCCTCTGCTGTAGCTTACTAGTACAAGGTCTGGCTAATGCAGCAAAATTTGGGCTCTGTCACTGACTTGAATCGTTTGCTAATTACATTCTTTATCACTCAAACATCAAGACACCAAAAATTATTTGAAAATATCTAACCAAGACAAGTGATGCTGAAATTCGAGGATAAAGAGAAGTCCAAGAAAGCCAACTTGGGAGGGCTCTCTGTGAGAAGGGGGTTGGCTGCCAGGGACTGTAAGAAATAAAGGCAGGGTAGAGCACTTGTCCAAGGTCTTTCACTGACTCCATATGATCCCTTAATGAGGGTCCCCCATTTGATGAGCACTTTCCCTTTGTACATTTAACACCAAGTCAAGAAATGCTAAGGTACTCTAGATCTGCGACGTCCTTCATGCCTTTTCAAAGAGCAAAGCCAACCCAGGGTTTAACATCTCCTTAAGGAGACAAACAGGAATGGAGGAGCTCCTGAGAACACTGTGTCTGTGCGGCACCAGGTGAAGAGGGCAACACAGCAATCAGTCACATAGGAAAAAAGCTGGCCTCTCTGGCCCCAGTAGGACAAAATGCCCAATGTTCTGTGAAGCACTGGAAGGACAAACACCAAGCTGGACAGACCCCCAAAGTAAAGAACGGAGTCAAGTGATCACCCTTTCCAGAGCCTGGTGACTGTCACTCATTGACCCCCAGGTTCTACTCTCTGAGTTCGGTATCTGTCCCACAGCCTTTCCTCCTCCAAGTTCATGCCCTCCTGCTGACAAGCTAAGGAACCCTCCAATTCTCTAATTTCTCAGCTCTTCAACCTGTACAATCCTCATAATTTACAATAAGGAAAATAGACTCAATCTTGTCAATAATACTCAAGAATGCTTGATTATCTGAAGACGATCCTTAACCACACCATCTTTTGCTCTGCATTATGGCCCCCAACCCGGCTCTTTGCTCTCACCTTGCCCTCTACTCTCTCCATGTCACAGCCCGTCACCTGCTATATTCCTCACCCTTCTCTGTCTCCACTCTGGCAAATCAACCCAATTTTACAACATCTGTAGGAGGCTACTGCTTCTCTACTTCCTTCCCCTTCTGTGACAAGATAAAGAACGAGCTTTAAGTACTAGGATGTCAGGGATGGAGATAAGACTTAGGGGCTCAAAGAACAGATGGGGATGAAAGATACAAACTGAGGAATTATCCACAAAAAGGTGGTGTTTTAAGCCATGGTAAGGAATAGGAAACAGTATATGTACAGAAAATGGCCAGAAGGGAGCTGTTGGGGAATGAATAACATCAGTAAGGGCTCAAGAAAAGGATAATTAGGTATTGTTAGACAGTTATGAAGAGGGTCAGGGAGAGTCTGGTTTCCCTTGAGCTGAGAAGGGATGATCCTACAAAACAAGTGATTAGAAGCAGAAATTAGAATAGTTAAAAACTGAGAAAAGGGTAATGCTTTGTAGCATGCTGAGAGAAAGTAGTTATAGAATGGTGGGGCAGTTGCCTCTTTTTGAGAGGTTGTGAGAAGGAAGTGAAGGAATTTTTAAGTTTAGTAGTTAAGGGGGGATAGACATAGGATGTTAGATATCACGTAAGTATCTGCTGCCTAAACATAAAATTAACAAATCTCTTTATAGAAGAAATGATTTAATACAAGGTAGTTTGGAGAGGAAGGCACTAGACAGTGAGGTCAGGAAAGGCTTCATGCAGAAGATGGTACCTGAACTGCATCTTAGAAGAAGAGAGAGACAGAGAGGTACAGATAAGGAAGGATACCTTCCAGGCACGGGGTTTGGAGACAGGGGGGTGAGGAAGACAGCCAGCTTGGGTTGGATCTGAATGTGCATGTCTGTGTAAGCACTGCCCTTTGAGGCTGGACAGAGCTATGGGGATCAGGCTGTAGAGAAATTTGTATTTCTATCCTGGAGGTAATTCATTAGAAGCTGGTTCAGTAGGAAGGTCAGATGGGCAAAACTGTGCTTAAAGAAAATCACCTGGCAGCAGTGGGTAGAAAGGAGCAGAGTGAGGGAGGCGAGGTAGCCATGTGTAGAGAGAGAAGGGATCTAGGGATGGTGCAGAGGAGGAAATGGCCAAATATAGCATGTGGATGAGGGAGAGCGAGGGGACAAAGACTAAGACACTAGAAAGAGGGTGGTTTTTCCATAGAAATAGAAGAGAGGAATCTCTAGGGGGAATAAATAATTCCCATTTTAGGTATGTTGAATTCACTAAGTTTTTAGAACATCCACTTTGAAATACAGGAGTGAAAACTTTGGGGAAGAACTAGGCTGGACTCTCAGATGTGATATATCTATATGGGATAATACTTAAACCCAAACGAGCTGATGAGGGGGGAAGAGAGAGACAGGAGCAGGGAATAGAAATAGGGAGAGAGTAGTGTCATGGAAGTACAAAGAGGATCCTGGAAGAGAGGGTGGCCACCAGTGTAAATGCAGCATAAAGGTCAAGAAGGAAGAAAACTAAGAAAAGTCAGATCTGGCAATTAAATCATTTTGGTGAGAACAGCTCTAAGTAGAATGACGAGGTCAGAAGGCAAACTTGAAAGGAACAGAAGACCACTTTTTTCAAGGGGTTTGGATAAGAAAGTGGGGAGAGACAGACTGCTGGTTTGAAAGGATGGAATGGTGTAGAAAAGGTTTTTTTTGTTTTTTTAAGATGGACAGATAGACTTGTCTGAAGGTAATTATTAGGGCAGCTAGAGGGCGCTCAATGGAAAAAATGCCAGGACTGCACTCAAGAAGACTCACTGTCCTGAGTTCAAATGTGACCTCAAAGACACCTTAGTTGTATGATTCTGGACAAGCCACTTCGCCCTGTTTGCCTTAGTTTCCCTATCTGTAAAATGAGCTGGAGAAAGAAATGGCAGTATTTCTGCCAAGAAAACATCAAATCGGGTCAGGAAGAGTGATTGGACAACCAAATGACAACAGGGAAGGATGAGAGGGAAAAAGTGAACGAGGACACAGTCTGTTGGCAAAATGAGAGGGGGCTGGGGTCAAGAGGGGCCCCACTCTGTCAGATGCTTATGGAAAGGAGGAAAGAGCAGCGCTTGCAGAGGCCTGGAAATGGAGAGAAGGGGGCAGCTCCCACACAGTAGCTGAGATTTTTTTCAATGAGGAAACAAGGTCTTCAATGGAGAAAGGGAAGGCAGGAGGAAAGGGCACAATGGGCTTCAAGAAGGAAAAGGAGATCCAAAAAGTTTCCCTGGTGATGGAAGAGTGAATAATTTAGGAATAAGAAGCTGAAGTCAGCCAGCAGGCATCTATGGTGTAGCCCTCGGCACAGTTCAAAACCCACAGCTGCATGGTCAGCATCAGCTCCTGGGTGGGGCAGAGGGCTGGATCGCAGCTGCCAGCGGGGGCTGAAGAGTAGGCAACATGGGCAAGGGAGCAAAGGGTGAGAAAGCGGGCAGCTGCAGCAGGCTGATGGCCTAAGAAGGTCCTGAGGATTTAGGAATGGAAGGTCTCAGGAAGAGGAAAGCTTGGGAGAGGGAGAAGGATGGGAAGTTGTGACTCCCAGAGTTTTGTTCTCAGAAGTGGAACCACTTGTGGCCAGATCCATTCGGTGACCATCGGCCCATGTGGCTTCCATCAAGTATCACATAAGGTATTTGGGAAGAGATGGCCGCTCAAGTGGATCCCTGAAGCAAGCGAAGGGACTGACCTACAGCGGACTGCAGGCTTAGGAGTCCAGGAACCCACAAAGGCTGCTCCTACCTGCTTCCTATAGGGGGTGATCACGCCAATATCCATTAATGACACGACACTGGAGATGTGTTTCGTAAGGAGGCAGCAGTAGCGCATGACTTGAACTGCTTCAGCCGGATTGAACCATGACGGACTTCTCCCTTCACGCGTTTCACTGCCCTAAATTACAAGGTAAGAATACAAAGAGGAGACTCATGAAGAACATGACCTCAAAGATCCCTCCTAAATTAAATTAAATTAACACATTTGTTGAAGTAAATTTTGTTTAACTGAACGTTACCACACACAAGATAACAAAGATATTGTGGCAAAATCCAGCTTCCTTCTCCTATTCCTCCCCTCTGCCCCCTTACTTATTCTCATTGTAGGTTAGGAATCTTTTTTTTTTTTTTTTAAATAAACCTACCCTCATGCCATGGAAAATCAGAGGGAAGCCTTTCTTGGGTAATTTTTCCCAACCCAATAAGGAGTTGACCACTTCAGTATCAGCACAGAATTCCAGTTCTTTATAGTAAAAGAGTTTAGACGGCAATGAAAGCAAAGCAGAATGTGATCTGTAGTTCTTCACAAGCTTTGTAACCTGTAAAAAAGAGACCCCAATACAGAATTTAAATAAAGTTAAACTCTATAAAAGGAAGGAAAAAAAGTTTTAATTCAAACTTCCTTCTAATAAAAGCTCAGTGGAAAAGGGACTCTACTTTTAAACCACTTAAATGATGTAATGTTCTGTTAATATGGAAAGTGGAACCAAGTGCACGGGGGTGGAAACCAAAAGGGATACTTGGTGCAATGTAAAGGACAACTTCCTAACGATCTGAGCTGACCCAAAAAAGCCAGATAGCCTTAGAAGGCAGGATTCATCATCACACAGAGGCTGGAGCGATCACTTCTCAGGGAGGATTCAGGTGCATTTCTCATACAAGCAGGCATAGGAGGAGATGGCCTCAGTGCTCCAGGGAACAGCTATGTTATCAAATGAAGTTCCTACAAGTTTCTCTGAATTAGGAGAGTCCACGTGAGGACAAACAAGATCCACCAATTGGACTAGTTTCACCTTATTATCTCTGCTTAGTATTTTGATCTAAATTGGTCTGAGCAGAAGCTGCGAGAGCAGCAGCATTTCATCTGTCTGAAAAAAGGAGAAAGTGGGTGACTCTAAGCCACCCTAACACCTCTTCTGTCTGCTTAAAGGCATCGACAGGAGGCTCTATATCCAGAACAGCCAAAGCCACTAGCCTCCTCACTTAACCTCTCCAGGGGCCCTCTCCAATGATGCAAGCAATAACCAGCCAAGTGAATCAGGTCCAAGAGTCAACAGCAAGGATAGATGGAGAATTTTCCAATTACCTGCAGAGCATGTGCTATATATTTATGTTTCTGTGACTAGTGATGAACACCAATTATATTCACATAAAAATAGGGCAATCTCCCTATAACAGAAGTTCAAAGGGATGAAAAATTATCTTTCTATGATTTAGCAAGAGTATTTTTTTTTTTAAAGAATCAAAACAAGCCTGTAAAAGGAATAACACTGAAGAAAAATAATGTAATGCATCAGAGAATGCTAACCTGAGGGGGAAGGGGAAGGAGGGAATTGTGATAATATGACAAGAAGGAACATAAAAAGAACCAGTGACTCCCTGGAGCTCCACAACAGAGATGAGACACTTTTCATAGAGGGCAGAGGCGGGACTCTAGAAGGAAGCAGCCTGTTTTTTTTTTCTTTCTTCCTTTTTTTTAAAACAATTCAATTTTTCAAAAGTTTCTTAACATTGTTCCTTTTTGAGTCCTAGAACTCTGAGAAGTAAGGGAGTCAATTATAATGCTGCCAAATCCTCCATCCTATGCTTCCCTGACTCTCCTTTGTTGCCTCTCATTCCCTGCCAAGGGCTGGTTGAAAGGAGAAAAGGGACACAGGTGGAAACAGGTGGTGTGCTATCTAGCATGGATGGAAGATGTGACATATTCGTGACAATAATAATTCTAGCTAGCATTTAAATAGCACGTGAAGACATGCAAAACATATCTGAAGATTATTTCATTTGAGTTTCAAAATTAACCTGAGAGATGGGTCTATTATAATCCCCCTTTAACAAAGGGTTGACTAGACCAGGTTAAGGACAGATCTGAACTTGTGCCAGGCTTGTTCACTTCTGGTGATTCATGTGGGAGACGAATGCTACTCCACAAAGAACCAAGAAAGCCTCTCTGGGGATTGTCCCAGGGGAAAAGGGTAGGAGCTTAGAAAGCACTGCTTGGATTTCCTCCCTGACTCTTACCACCTGTGTGATCTGGGACCAGTCACTTTCTGCCCCTAATTACAGCTTCCTTGTCTGTGAGATGGTCCTTGGCTCCTCTACCTCTCACAGAGGTGGAAAAAAGAATGTTTATTGCATGAATAGAAACCAGCAGTAAAAAACCCTTCTTTGTATGCCTTGTGAGGGACCTAGGAACTTGACAACTTTCCCTGCATGAAAGGAACACAATGTGGTTACATCCTGTTCAATTCAGCTCCAGGGATGATTCCTCAGAAGGACTCTGATAAAATGGAACAGAGGTGGGGCAGCTAGGTGGCGAAGTGGATAGAGCACCAGCCCTGAAGTCAGGAGGACCTGAGTTCAAATCTGGTCTCAGACACTTAATATTCCCTAGTTGTGTGACCCTGGGCAAGTCACTTAACCTCAATTGCCTCAGCAAAAAGCAAAAAAATAAAAAAATAAAATAAAATGGAACAGAGGCTCAACAAAAAAAGACTGTCCAACACCTTGGGTCTGTGCAGCTTAGTGAAGCATCCAGACTGTTGCCCTGTAGATGGGCACTCAATCTGGGTGGCTTCAAAGCTCACAGCAACAACAGATGCTGTTTGAAGAAAAAAAATATCTTCCTAATAATTAGCTCCTTAGAAGTGGTCACAGCTGCCTTTAGGCAGTATGCTGTCTTTACCCTTTAAGTTCTGGAAGAAGGAGATGGCCTTGTTACCAAAATGAGGTAAGTGGGCAGCTGGAAGCTGCCCAGGTGTTTCCTGAGGTGCCTTCAAGCTCTGAGATTGTGTATAAGGAGGATGGAAACAACCCTGTCTCCTAGAAGAAGAGATATCACTATAAGCCTGGTTGGGGAATGGACACAAGCCTTCACTCAGAATAATGTTAAGACTCATTTTAAGCCAATTTCCCCTTAGAACTTAATCTACTTATTTTGTGGAAGTGACCGCTAATGCCAATTATGGAGTGTTTACTACTACACAGGAAAAGGAGAGTACACCAGAGGCGAGGTCCTTGAACAGGAGATGGACCTACAGGCACCCTACAGAGAAGAGCCTTCTAGCACTAGCCACAAAACTCAGTGCTTCAGGACTGGTGTTCTGAGGTGTGCGCCGAGGGGGAAGAACGGCTACTTCCATAAACCTTTAAAGAATCCTTTGCTCGGGGCAGCTAGGTGGTGCAGTGGATAGAGCACCAGCCCTGAAGTCAGGAAGACCTGAGTTCAAATCTGGTCTCAGATACTTAACATTCCCTAGCTGTGTGACCCTGGGCGAGTCACTTAACCCCAACTGCCTCAGCAAAAAAAAAAAAAAAAAAAAAATCCTTTGCTCTTCTTCCTCCTCTCCAATACTTGCCAGAACTATCCAAGCCTCAGCCTGGAAGGTCACAAGAAGGGACTGATGCCCACATGTCACCTCGGTTTCCAGCAACACCCACAGTAAAAGAGCACGAGCCATGCAGGGGCCTGGGCTTAGAACTCAGAGTCCTCCCTATGTCTCTTGATAGAGCTCAGAGTCCTCCCTGTGCTTCTTGTTGTGGGATGGTTTTTGGTTTTTTGCTCTTCAATCCCTGGCCTGGAAGGCCTGCAGACCTGGGTCTGTAGGGAACTATTCCAATGGTGCAAATCTAATGTGAAATGCAAAATGCTTCTTCACTCTGTCCCATAAACTTCATCATGACTCCTCAAAGACCACCACCAAGAGTCCTGTTACTGCTGCTGCTTCTATGAAGTTTTCTGTTACTGGGAGTTTGTGTACCTTGTGTCAAGAATTTCTCTTGTGTAGGGGAAATGAACTTACCTCTTACCTGGTCCACAGAGGACAATGACTAGCTTTCTCTACTCATTCCCCTTGGGAGAGCCCTGGATGTGAGCCAAAACCTGAGTTTTGCATACATGTTGAGCCAGAGGGGACACAAAATGTGCTCTGAAGGTTGCTGGCGTCCTCTGCTGCTCCCTAGGCATTGGGCCAGAGCCAGGACCTCAGTGGTGCCCCAACCCTGTTGGGCCCCACAACTATTCCTATTGTTTAAAATAAGGCCAGTAATGTTGGGGAAAAAAAAGCACTGTTTCTGGGTCTAGCGATGCCAATCTTAACAGCAGATGGCACTGGTTCCCTTATTTCCACCACTTATCCAGCTACCATGCATAGTTCTGAATGTCCTATCACTCCAACTGGGTTCCAACTCTTGGAGGATAGAGATGTGTCCTACCCATATGCTTTTGTATCCCTCCATACCCTGTACTGTTTCCTACAGAATGAGCTGAAATATTTACCCAATTAATTACTGAAAAATATTCTACTATTCAAACAAAACCCCTATCATTTGACGATAAAACCTATTTTTATCTTGTCATTTGTTGGAAAAAGTTTTATATGTATATGGAGCAGCAAGTTTTAAACATCTTACATTTTCTGTTTAAAATGTTTTCTTTCAATAAAATTTATTGTTCTCGGGGAAGCTAGGTGGCACAGTGGATAGAGCACCAGCCCTGAAGTCAGGAAGACCTGAGTTCAAATCTGGTCTCAGACACTTCCTAGCTGTGTGACCCTGGGCAAGTCACTTAACCTCAATTGCCTCAGCAAAAAAAGCAAAAAAAAATTATTGTCCTTTTCATTCTGACTGAACAATTAAAATTCCATTATAGGATATTCCAAAGAATTCTCAAGTATTTGACATTGTACCTAAGGTATTTTATCATCAGTTCAACATTCCACTTCCAATCCTAATAGGACAAAGGACAGATTTAATAGAGGTTCAGCTACTCTGCAGTGAATTAAGTGAAAATCAGATGCAGCAGGGAAAGAGAAGCCAGGTCAGGTTGGTAGCTGTTTGCTCCTAGTCCTTTCTTTGCACTGGGCTGTTGTCTGAATGTGGACTGGCTTTCTAAAGTGGCAGAGTGTGGAGGAGAAAAGAAGAGTATTTTGTTTAATAATAGCTCCACCATGATTTGCAACAATGTAATAGTGTACTAAGTATATTTATTTCTATAGAAAAGATGTATTCACTATGACTCATGGGTGGCTGGATAGCCTAATGGTATTTCACCAAAAGCATTAGCAGTACTACTGAAAAAGAATGGTGTCAAAGCAACATTACATGAGGTAGGTTTGGAAAAAGACTGTGAGATTAAAACAGATAGAGATTTTACACATATTCACATATGTAAATGATTGCATATTGTTTGCCTCCTCAATGAGTGGGGGGGGAAGGGCTAGAAGAGTGAGAGATTTTGAAACTCAACATTTAAGAAAATGAATGCTAAAAATGAACAATAAATAGATGAAAAAGAAGAAAAGACGAAGTCGTAAATGATCACATTTTTGAAAATTCAATGTATTAGGAGGACGTGAGTTCAAATGTGACCTCAGACACTAAACATTTAACACTTCCTACCTGTGTGACCCTGGGCAAATCACTGATGAGAGTGAGAGTGAGAGATGGGGGGGGGCAGGCCAAGCTAATGCAATAAAAATGCAATTCTACTAAATCAATCTACTTATTCAGTGCCATACCAAACTACACTGCCAAGAAATTACTTTATAGAGCTAGAAAAAATAAAAAAAATTCATCTGGAAGAACAAAAGAACCTAGAATTTTAAGGGAATTCATGAAAAAAAAACTGCAAAGGAAGGGGGTCTAGCTGTACCAGTCTTAAAACTAATATTATAGAGCAGAGGCCATCAAAGCCATTTGGTATTGGTTAAGAAACAGAGTAGTTGATCGGTGGAATAGGTTCACAAAACACAATAGTAAGTGACTATAGTAATCTAGCATTTGATAAACCCAAAGAGTCCAGCTTCTGGGATAAGAACTTACTATCTGACAAAAACTGCTGGGAAAATTGGAAAATGGCATGGCAAAAAGGAGGTGTTGACTAAGAAACACTATACCAAGGTAACGTTGAAATGAGTTCATGATTTAGACATAAAGGGTGAAACTAAGCAAATTAGAAGAATAAGAGACTCTCCTCTCAGATCTGTGGAGAAAGAAGGAACTTTTGGCTAAAAAACTAGAGAACATTATGAAATGCAAAATGGTTAATTTTTATTATTTTAAATTTAAAAAGTTTTCGCATAAACAAAACCAATGTAGCCAAAAGGAAGTAGAAATCTGGGAAAATTGCTTTACAGCCAATGTTTCTTATAAAGGCCTCATTTTAAAATATATAGAAAACTGACTCAAATTTATAAGAATCCAAGCCACTCTCCAACTGATAAATGGTCAAAGGACACGAACAATTTTCAGATGAAGAAATTAAAGTCATTTCTAATCATGAAAAAATACTCTACACCTCACTATTGTTTAGAGAAATGCAAATTAAGACAACTCTGAGGTACCACTTCATACCTCTCAGATTGGCTAAAATGACAGGAAGTAATAATGATAAATGTTGGAGGGGATGTAGGAGAACAATTTGGAACTATGCCCAAAAGGCTATCAGACTGTACATGCCCTTTGATCCAGCAGTGTATGTACTGGGTCTGTACCCTAAAGAGATCACAAGAAAGGGGAAGGGATCCACATACGTAAAACATTTGTAGCAATCCTTTTTGTGGTGACAAGGAACTGAAAACTGAGTAGATGCCCCTCAGTTGGGGAATGACTGGATAAGTTATGGTCAACTGTGATGGACTTGGTTCTTATCGATGATGAGGTGATTCAAGCTAATTCCAATAGACTTGTGATAGAAAGAGCTATCCACATCCAGAGAGAGAACTATGGCGACTGAATGTGGATCAAAGCATAATATTTTTACCTTTTTTGGGTAGTTGGTTGTTTTTCCTTTCTCATTATTTTTTTTGCTTTTTTATATATGATGAATATGGAAATGTTAAGAATAATTGCACATATATTTAACCTAAATCAGATTGCTTGTTGTCTTAGGGAGAGGGAAAGGAGGAGAGGGAGAAAAATTTAGAACATAAGGTTTTGCAAAGGTGAATGTCTTTTTTTTAACTGAAGTTTATTATTTTCAAAACATATGCAAGGATAATTTTTCAACACTGACCTTTGAAAAACCTTGTGTTCCAATTTCCCCCCCTTTGCCCCACCCTCTCCCTTAGATAGGAAGTAATCCAATATATATTAAACGTGGTAAAAATATATTAAATCCAATATAGGCATACATATTTATACAATTGTCATGCTGCACAATAAAAATGAGAGAGAAAAAATAAAATGCAAGCAAACCACAACAAAAAGAGTGAAAATGTTATATTGTGATCCATATTCAGTTCCCATAGTCCTCTCTCTGAGTATAGATAGCTCTCATCATCACAAGATCATTGAAATTGGCCTGAATCATCTCTCTATTGGAAAGAGTCATGTCCATCAGAATTGATCATTGTATAATCTTGCTGCCGTGTACAATGATCTCCTGGTTCTTCTCATTTCACTTCAGCATCAGTTCATGTTAAGTCTCTCCAGACCTCTCTGAAATCATCCTGCTGATAGTTTCTTATAGAACAACAATATTCCACAACATTCATATACCATAACTTATTGAGCCATTCCCTGACAGGAATCTGCTCAGTTTCCAGTTTCTTGCCACTACAAACAAGGCTGCCACAAACATTTTGCAAAGATGAATGTTGAAAACTATCTTTGCAGGTATTTAAAAAAATAAAAAGCAATAAATGACGCAAGGCAATTTTGTAGGACCTAAGATGAAAAGTGTTGTCCATCTCCAGAGAAAGAACAGGGAGGGCTTGAATGTAAATCAAAAAATACTTTTTCTTTTTTTTTTCTTGGGTTTTTTGTCTGTTTTCTTCCACAGAATGGTATACATGGAAATGTGTTTTGCATGATTACATATGTCAGTATAACCTATGTCAGATTGCTTGCCTTTTCAATGAAAGGTAGGGAAAGAATTCGGAGCTCAAAAAAAAAGTTTAAAAAATGCCTCCTCACAAGGAGTTTAGATTCTAATAGGGGAACTAGAACATGGCTTGGCACCTTATCCATACATATGTAGGCTACATATAAAGTAGTTAAAGACCAAGCAATTTGATGGACAGAAAAGGGCTCCTGTAGAAGGTAATCAATCATAGTGAAAATAGCTGGTGTTTCTAGGGTACCAAGTGGCATTCTCATCTGATCATAAAAATGACCTAAGAGGCAGGGGACACTATCATCCATCACTGGGTAGATAAGGAAACTGAGGCTTACAGACTTGCTCTGGGCCACAGAGCTAGGAAAAGTCCAAGGTTGGATTCAAACTCAGATCCCTGTGACATGGCCCCCTTTTGTATAGGGACTTGAGGAAAGATGATTTTATCTTTCAGAAAAGCAGAGGTAACACTGGACTTACCAACAAAGGATTGTAGGATCCACAAGCCCCAAAGGCATTTTCATCTCTCAGATACAAGGGTCGAGACATGAGCCTTTCTAACATGGACACATTCAATCCATAGGCAAGAGCAAGCCTGGACTTGATGACCGGGCCAAGCTGCATGGGATCTCCGGCCAGGACAATCTGCAACACACAAAGAGTAGTGTTCTCCAAGCCCTCAGAAATGGCACCTTCTTCTCTGGCTGCTTAAGCCAGCAGCTGTCCTCTACTATACACACGTGCAGACACAGCATATATGACATTCAGACTAACAAGTAGCATGTGAATGATTGCCCCAGGGCAGAAACCGTGGACCAAGTCAAAGGTCTTTTAAAAAAGATATTTGGAGATAAAAATCAAAAGTAATTTCTGCTTCTTAGCAATGCTCTGACAAGGGCCTGGAGACCTGAGGCTTACATATCAAACAGCCCTAACGGCCCAAGAAAAGCTGGGATGAGAGATCCTTGGGGGCCACCCCAGAGACTACAGGGCATGAGCTTCCCTCAACATCAAGGGACATCACAAGGATAAGGACACTTTAAACAATTCCTAGAGCTCAAATGAGGATTCTGGGAAGGCAGAGGAAAGGCCTGGAGGAGGCAGATAACACAAGGCTGATGGGACAGAGCTGCCATTGATAGAATTCATCAAGACTTTAGGCCAATCTCAAGGGATACAAAGCAAGCTCATTAACTGCTACAGAGAGTCCTGAGGACCTTTATGGCCACTAATTAAGTAAGGAAATTTATGTTCTCAGTGACACTCTTCAGTCTTTTCAGAAAGAGACCTATGCTCACTGATCACCACCATTCCCACCAATTACCCTCTTTAAAAAATGCATGATGTAGGGATATTTAAACTTCATAAATTATTTAAGGAGAGTGCTAGTTACTGATGTAATTCAAGCACATTTAAAAGAGGCAATATTGGCAGTTGCTGATAACATTTAAAACTTTTGGGTGTCCTGGGACACATTTCTTTCAAAACAAACCCCACCAAGCCCATCTTACCTGGCCATTAACTTCTGAGACCAAGCCCAAAGGAATGAGGCATTCTGGCTCACTTGCCTGTCCTGCTTCATCCACAAAAACATGTGTGAAATGTCCAATTCTAAAATGAGAAACATGCTACACATCAACTTCCTGAGATCCCAAAGTCATCACAGATACCCAAGCAATCCCTGTTCAGTAACAAGACGAACCGTCTGTTGGATTCAGCCAAACTCCAGACAGGGAAATGTGGATTGTTGGGCTATGCCAGTGCCTGAAGGTTTTTTGAAGAGAACCACAGGAAGTGAGAAGACATAATCAAAAAAGCTTTAGTGTTCTCCTCTAAGCTCCCACAAAGAGATATTTAGGGAAAGCCTAAGACAGGGACTGTGTCTGACTATTCCATCATTTTCTACACCCATAGTCCCCAAATCTCTGAGAAGAAGATATATGGAGAAGCCCATCAGTGATCAGGAAAAAGGAAATGGTGCTACTTTATCCCAAAATAAATAAATTACAAAATTTACAGCTCCAAATAATTTCTGAATTCATATAATTTTACAATGCAAATCCCAGCTTCAAAATGAAATGATGAAAAAAGGTGAACTTAGAAAGATCTGTTTGAACTGATGCAGAGAGGGAATGACTGAGGTCAACATTTAAAAAGAGTAATTCTTAGTTTAAACATTTCAACATATGAAGAACAGAAAGACAATTATATATGAACCTGGGAATTTTTATAATGTAAATTATATTTTACTTTATTTTAAAAATGAATTCAGCAGGTTAGTTTTCAAGCTGTCTTGTTTGTCTTCTGTGAATTTCCTTGTTTTCTCCTGTTTCAAACATCTTCCTTCCAGTCACTATCAATCACTTCCTTCTCCTGCTCCAAATTAAACAAAATTCCCCCAAACTCCCTTCACTGAGATGCATCCTCAGAATCAATCAAAACAGATTGTGGGCAATGAATAAAGGGTGTGTCTCATTCTGCCCCTTGAGTCCATCCTCCCCATCAGAAGGGTAGGGTTTCCTCCTTGGTCTTCTGGCACTTTGGTTGTTGCATTAATCAGTCAAGTCAAAATTCTTTCTGTATACAGTGTTGTGGTCCCTGAAAAAATTACCTCTTGGGTTCTGCCCATGTCTTTCTACATCAGTTCAAATAGATTGTTCCCAGTTTTTCAGTTTGTCTTTTTTCATCATTTCTTATGATATAACATCACATTAATGCAACATAATTTGTTCAGTCATTCCCCAACGGACAAGTTTTTAGTTGTTAACAAATATTGTAAATATTGTCAGACACATGGCTCTTTTTAATACTTCTTGGATCTTTCTGGGGTGTGCACCTAGCAGTGGTATCACGGGGTCAAAGGGAATGCAGTTTAGTGACAAGCATAGCTCTAGTTTTTTTCTTACTAGTACAAAAAAGGGAAAAGTTAAAAAAAAAAAAAGCAAAAACAAAGTCACAGAAAAAAAGTAACAAAAAATTTTAACAGCCTCTCAAAGAGCAAGCACAAAAGAAAGAAACTAATAGATAAGTGAAAAAAAATGTGGAGAACGAAAGCCAGAAATTTTAGGCTTTCCCTCAGTCCTCTCAGTTGGCAGTGGGCCTCCTGATGCTCAAGGAGTAGGAGGAGCACCAGGAATATCAGAGCACACACACAGACAGTACCTCTGGCATAGGTTCGTCACATACTGCATCATCTGAACTGACAAGATGACACAACCAGGGATCAGGTATTGTTCAGGAACCTCTGAGATTTTCTATCTGGCTATCTAGAAATCAGGTGACCTCCTATGAGCCATGTCTTGCTAGTCACTCAAGGACATAAACTCCACCGATATGGAGTCTGGGCCTTTTCACCCTTAAAGCATGTCCTAAGACTTTGAGAACTGCCAATCTCTACCCTTTGACCAGATGTATTTCTACACGGAGATGGGAACTGTGTCCACCCAGCTGAAGTCAGTGCTGGAGTATTCTTATAGATTAAGCAAACCTCCTTTTGTCATTTGCTGGATGACCCATAAGTAGCTCACATTGTGCCAGTACTGAATCTGAATCAACAAAATACTAAGGAAACTCAGGCCAGCTCTTAACATTCGGACAGGTTTGAATCCCTATTATTCTACATTACTCTCTTTTTGCTTCTTTTCTCCAGAACTCTTCTATTTTTTTACTGCAATGCTCTTGTTTGTTCTCTTCTAAGAACTCCCACAGATGTTGTGGCCAAGCCATTTTTAAATCTGAGGCCTTGCCCATAGTTCCATGAGCTTTCTCTGCTTGGTTGGTGTCTTCTGCTGGCTGTCATTTCTGAAGTGCTGTGTCCCTGGCCCTCTGGAGCTCCACGGGTGACGCAGAGCCCCTTGAACCCCCCCGCCATGGCCTCAGCTCAGAACTGCTCTCTTCCTTGGAGGTCTTGAGCAGCGTCTCTGTGTGTGGGCTTCAGGGCATGGTGCCTGGTCTGGCTTTTCTGGCCAGGCTCCTTTCAGAGCAGTCTTGGGTTAAGCGAAGACACCTACTTCAGTCCCTCTCTGGATTTCTCCATCATGATATGACCAGCTATTCTTTGGTGATCACTGGAGGAGCCCAGGCAAGGGATGGGCTGTTCTACTGATATCAACCCCCCAACCCCAACAGCCTTTTACTGGAAGCCCTAACACAAGGGGAGAAACGTTGGGAGCAGGAAGACCAAAAGGAGTGAGGCAGCCAAGGTGGGCACTGATAACACCGCAACCGGTCCTAGGAAGGCTCTTGCCCAGAAACCAGCAGTTCTCAATTCCTTGAGGGCAGGACTGTTGTATGGGTACTCATGCCTGGCATGGTGCCATCTACCATGGATCTGCTGGCTCCTGCCACAGGCAGCTAGGCCCTTCCCCAAAAGGGGAGTTGCTTCCCTAACATTTTGCCGTCTTTTTTTCATGTTTCTTGGTGCCTCGTGGGCATTCTCTACAAAATGCCAACAATCCCCATAAGTTGCATGCATTTTAGATACCTCACTCCGATCTGGTAGAACAGTCCGGAACTGCTGCACGTGGTGATGATAATTCGGTAGCGAGACGCCTTCCAGACATCTTCCCCATCTTTGCAGTAGAGTCTGACAGTGTCACTAATGGTCTGTGAAAACAAAAGTACACATGCACAAGCTGTTCTATAAAGACACCAACCGTTTTCTTTGAACACTGTTTGAGTGCCTTTTTCTGCTCCCCCTCATCAACATAGGAGAAAGGAGGGCGGGCCAGACATAGAGAAGGATGGGGATTGGGGGGGTACACAAGCAGACAAGCCCAATTTCCAACCCCTCATTCCCCACTCAACCCTCTCAAGACCCCCCTCCTGGCTGTTCCATGTCCCTCCACCTCTCAACCAGGCTGCCCCCAGGCCTGGCATGTTCTGCCTCCCTGGCTTACTTTCAGTCTCAACTAAAACTCCTTGAAGCCTTTGCTAACTCTAATTCCTTTGGTTTGTTAATACTTTCTAATTAGTCCATACAGAGATTACTTTGTATATATTTGTTTGCATGCTGTCCCCTCATTAGATGGTAAGCTCAAGGACAGGGTCTTTCCCTCTCTATTTCTACCGCCTGGTGCATAATAGGTGCTTGATAAATGTTCAATAATAAAATGCATAAAAGGAACACAATAAAACATAAAATTGGAAAGAAGGGTGGGAACTGATTGTGAATGAACTGAACCACTGAAAAGAGACAAAGTAGTGAAATACAGAAAAGGGATAGGTTTGGGGGTTAATCAGGACTTCTGTTGAGGATGCCTCCATGATATTTCATTCCTTTCCAGGCTGCACTGCATCCCTATACCCACAGGACTGAGTATTCCCAGTCTTGCTCAGCTGGGTCTCCTCCCTTCTTTTGGGGTCCCTAAAAATGTAAACTCCTTAAGGACAGAAACCATTTCTTTCTGTTTAGATTTGTATTTCTAGGTCTCAGTAGAGTGTCTGATACATGGTGCTTAATAAATGCTTCCTGATATCCACCAAGGGGGCAATGTCAGTTTGTGCAAGATTGGCACTCAGTGGAGAGAACAGATCAGGCCCATGAAACACCTGTAGAGGAGGATGCCTGAAGTCCTGGGTATGGATGAAGTCATCAAGCCCACTTCTGTCCCAGACTCCTACTATTTTTGCTCATCACAAGCCTCTTGGGTAGGCCCCTTCTTCACCTTTCTGGTCCTTCCCTCTTAGAGCACTCACATCTGCTGCCTCAGCCCTTAACCCCCCTGCCCCAGCTTCCAAGATTGGCCCGTGTCTAATCTATTGTCTCTCTACACCAATCCCTTATCTACATAACTACCAAAATGTTATTTCTGAGCCAAAAGCTGATGAGGTAACTGTCTCAAGTACATAGCAACCATCTGGCCCAGGCTGAATTCAGGTTCCTTCCATTCACTCATTTTCAGTCAAAGCCAACCAGTCTGCTGCTGCGGGCATGGCATCTCCTGCCTTCAGGCCTTTGCAGGGTGATCTTCCATAGCTGCAACAGCCCCCCCCATGTTCCTCAGTTTATCTTACAGTCCAGCGCATGTGCATTTTCCACACAAGATCTTTCTTAGTTCTACCAGATTAGTAAAGGTCTCACTCTTCCAATTATCACATCCACTTAGTGTAGGCATTTTATTTTGTTGTCTATGCTGCGTCCCCCATTACAATCTAAGTTTACTAAGATAACATCCTGCATATAGCATGTTTTCAGTAAATACATACTGAACAGAATCTAGTTTAAATGATTTTAAATCAGAGCCCAAGTTTGATGAGATTTCTAAGAGTTTTAGAATGTTCCAGTTCTCTGAGAAAAGCGAGTGAACAGCTTCACGATTAGTTCTTTGAAAGTAGTGACAGTTTAATTTTTGTCTTTTTATTCCTATTCCCCAAACCTAGCATGATGCCCAGCAGATTAGTAGGCACTGTGAAATGCTGACTCTTGATGCTTGATGAACACAAAATTGTTATTGGTTCCTCAGGCCTACGGGGGGGGGCAAGAGCAGGTAGACCTTGGGTTGATGCTAGGCACCCTGAAAACTGTTCTGGGAAAAGGGGTGTGGTATTTTTAACCAAATTATAACTGGCTTGTTTACAGCTGAGAGGACTGATCATAGGAGAATGGGAAGAGGAAACAAGTAGGAAATCTAATGGGTACATACAGATTCTACACTGTGTGAAGTGCTGGGCATATGGGACTTCAACGACCTTCCATTATTCTGGATCACGTAACCTGTAAACAGAAATAATGTAGCCTGGGGCCCCTCTACATGCTATCCAAAGGTTTCACGTATTCTTTAGACCAGTATGGCTTTAAATCTATAGCTCATAGTCTTCCATCTCAAGCTCCTTTTTAACCTAGTAAAAATCTTAACAATGACAGCCAACATTTCTTTAGCTTGAAGCTGTCCATCCATCAAATTTGGTCCCCATAAGCTTGGGAAGGAGGGGCTCTTAGGACCTTCATTTCACAGATGAAGAAGCAAGTTGAAAACGGTTAAATTGCCTGTCTGGGGCCTTACCGTTAGTATATCTTACTCCAGATCTAGTGCTGATCAATGTAATGCGCAAAAAAAAAAAGACATTTAAACAATCAGACCAGCAAAACACCAAAGAAACTCCATGTGCACTAGGGAACAATCTCCTTCTGACTCCATGCCACTAATGGAAGAGGAGAACCTGCTCCTGAGATAACTCTCTGACCTAGTGTTGTACCCCAGCAGGAACACCCCTGTATCTACAAAGCTAGCACGTGTGGCCCCAGAACTGTTTGAATGGGACAGGCCTGGGTAATCTCTGGGTGGGGGCCACATGCTTAATCAGATGGAATCTGGCCTCCTCATCTGAATCAGCCATTCTGCTGTTTTGAGAAGTAGGGTCTCTTAAGTATAACCCAGAGCACTGGACATACATGATAGGGGGGAAGTTGCTTAACTTCACTGAATGTATGAATCATCTATAACATGAGGTTTCTCAAAGAAATCCAGTGATGGAAATTCCACAACTTCTCCTTAGGAAGGAGATTTCCTTAGGAAACAAATACCAATGTTTTGTCATCTCGATGGCCAAGTCTTATTTGTCTAACTAAAATCTACTTCCCAAAGAAAACTATAAAGGGCTTATTATTGTCCATAAAACACAAAAAAGTAAGAATTTAGAACAAAGGACTGCACCAGAGGGTGAGATCCTGACACAACTTGACCTAAGGAGGATTTTGTTCTTTGTCCTTCCCCTTCCCTTTTGACAGAAAGCTCACCTGAAATCGGTTTGGAGAACAAGATCTCAATTAGGGAATTAAGCAAGAGTAACAAGGATATTCTTACTTAAAATCATATAGACTTGGGGCAAAGAAAATGTTCCTGATGAGCAGAAAGGCAAAGTTCAAAGACATGAAATGCCTTTACTTTGTGTTTTCTGTAATTCAAAAGAACTAGGGTCCTGTAAACTCTCTTCTTCTGGAAAGAATAAAATCCAACTCTATCTAAAGCAACGGGAGAGGATAGACCTTCCTGTGCTAACAGAAAGAAAAGCAGACAAAGGTTTGAAGCTAGTCTGATGTGGGTGAAGGAAGGGCCTGCTTACCTAAAACCCCCAGAAGCTGAAGCCTTTGGGCTCTAAGCTAACACCATTCCTCTTCTCATGAGGAAGAGGGAGCACCTCTGCTGAGAACTCCAAATTGAAGCCAGAAGCTGGAAGGAGAGAGAGAGATGCTCAATATTATATGCCTTGTAGAGTGATGACCAAAGGGAAAAAGCCCAGTGGAGACAGGGCAGTGACATCTTCAGAAAACAAGGGCAACTCTTAAGCAAGAGAAATTTGTTGCCTCTTTCTGAGTGGGACCTGGCCATGCTTCCTACATGTGCATGTTTCCTGGGAGTGTCCACTCCTCTCACTGATGACCCCCAAATTTATGGGAGGAAATGTTTTCTGGCTACTTTTCTTACTGTTATCTCACCCCATTATTTTGATCTGAACTGGTTTTGTCCTTTGGCTAAGTAACAGAAAGACATATCTCAGTAATACTCATGAGCCATAGCTTTGGAGAAAATGAGGACCCTCAGGAGCACAAGAGAATAACGGACCTGGACAAAGGAGATCTGAATTCAAATGCCGCTCAGACACTGATTCCTGATGTGGCCACTTAAATCTCCATTTGCTTCAGTCTCCTTGTCTGTGAGAACAAGGATAATACACGCCCTGGCTTCCCAAGGTTGTTGTGAGAATCAAATGTGCTAAGACTGGCAAAACCTGCTATAAACCTTCCAGTCCTCTACATGCCCAGCTTTTTCTTGCTATCCCTGCCTTACTCCACTGCAGGGAGTCTGGGAGAAGGCCACCTGGGCTTCACTGATGGAGGCCTACAAGGCTCCTGTCCTAGAACTTCTCCCAGGGTCTGTTGGCACAAGAGGTACAAGCCCCATGCAATGCTGGCTCGTGGCCTCGCTGCTCGGATCAGACTTTCAAACCCCAAAGTTATCCCTCAATTTTTACATCTTAGTTCGTGAGAGATATAAAGACATCATCAAATCAAGAAACAAATGGTCCACATTTATTTTTATTAAGTTCCTTGAGGACAATGCCTATTGTCTGCTGAACCGAGTTGAACCCTTTCTCAGTTTCCTACTGAGATCCGTGTCAATCTCTTGTCTGTAGTTTTAATTCACTGTTACATATGAGGGGGCAGCAAGATGGTACCATAGTGCACAGAGAGCCGGACCTGGAGTCAGAAAGAGTGTCCCATTTTCCCGAGTTCAAATCTGGCCTAGACACATCTTAGCTGTGTGACCCCAGGCATGCCACTTAACCTTGTTTACCTCAGTTTCCTAATCTGTAAAATAAGGTGGAGAAGGAAATAGCCAACCACTCCAGAATCTCTGTCAAGAAAACCCCAAATGGGGTCATGGAGCGTCAGACAACAATAAATTATATGTGAAGCCCTGAGCTTGGTGCTACTGGGATGCATAGACAGATAAAACACAATTCTTGCCCTCAAAGGGCTTCTACTTAACTGGGCATGAAGTGGAGAAGTTGAGTACACAGGCAAGTGTCCCATGAGGCAGAAGAGGTAAAAATCCTAACTCCTAGGGGGACTGAAAAGGAAGTGGCTTCCTGTGGGGGAGGATGGGAGAATGGAGAAAAGCACAAAGAAAAGTAATTTGAAGGGGGAACACTGGTCACAGTGATGCAGTTGGGAACTCAGGCACAGGAGGGGGTAAGTAAAAGTTAAGCTATAGGGCAGAAGGGACTCAGACATCATGGAGACCTCTGAGTGTAAAAAGGAGGCAGGACATGGTGTTCTTGGAATTAACTGGAAGTTCTGGAGTGAGAACTTTTGTGAAGGAGACAGTCCTGCAGAGCTCCAACACAAGTTCATTCACATTTATGGCCCACACTCCAGATACATGGACTCTGTGGTGGGGAGAAGATGAGGGTTAAATTTCACGCACTATAAAAAATTACCTCCTCGAATCTGCAGGTGGCATTCACTCTCACCATGGTTCCTGGGGCAAGCACTTTGCTCTCATGCAGCCGCATGCAAACGAGGTCAGTGGCGCTGTTGGATGGAGCACAGACCAGAATTCGACTGTCCGGTAAAGTAGAATGAATCTGTGTCACAGACAAGAAGGCCAAAGAGAGATGGAAGCCTGGAGTTGGAAGGAAAGGCTTCTTAAATCTTTTCTCACTATTTAGTTATTTCAGCCCCTTGGAAAAATCCTGTGATCTCCCTGCACCCATTTCCCTAAATTTAAAATCAAACTGCCCACCCTGCCTACTCTGCCACAATATAGTTACAGATTAAAGCACAAAAGTGACTTCCCTCTCTGGGAGAAAGCTCTATCAACTCAATGATTTCATTAAAAATTTTCATATAAACAATGATTTTTGCAGCCTGGTGACAAAGGCCAGGCCTAATTTTAAGTAGAATTTCTTCTGGAGGTAAATTTCTGCTACTCTATAATTGAATACTTTACAATTCAGAAAATGAAGCATCTTCTAAAGGCTAGGAAATATGACTCTTAAGATGCTGTCAAGCCATTTAATAACCATTAAAATTTTTAAAAATAGGTCGACTGCAAAATGATACATCTCTGTACTTAATGAACAGTAGCCAACTGCAAGCTTGCTGACTGTACATCTCAAGGGCTGGGCTCCAGCCCTAAGCCACTTCCTTCCTTCAATGGGATTTTAGCCAGTTTATGCTTCTAAGGAGCATCCTTAGTCTGTTTGCTAGTTATAATTACCTGTAAAACAGCTTCTATTATGGTAACTGTCTTTCCAGTTCCTGGAGGTCCAAAAAGAATGTATGGGATTGGCCTGCAGTCACCACTTAAGATTCTTCTAACTGCTAGTTTCTGCTTTTCATTTAGAACTGGATTGAAAAATTCACGCTCTTTCGATTTCGAGACCTGTACTCCATTCACTGTGTACTCAAGGCATAAAAACAAAGTTTCATATAGAGGGCAAACAACTGAATCCAATTTTCAACCTCCATAGCCTTATGTAGAAAAAAATACACAGCACAGCCCATTTTAACAATCAAGAATAAAAGTAAAAACATGTTGAAAAACTTCTTCACTGATGACATAAGAAATCCCCAAGTCCCCAGTGAGTGTTTGGAACTTAGGAAGATGTGTTCTTGCCAAACCATTGAGAGTGAAACAAGAATACTATATGAGCAACACAGCAACACCCCAGATGGGTAGGTAAAGACTCTGAAGGGAAAGTAGTTGATTTGTTCACTGAAATTCTGGGATGGATCCCATGACAGCCTAAAGCCAGTAAAAGATCACTTAAGTCACTCAACACTTAAATGCTCAACAAGCATTTGCTAAGCACCCACCATGTGCCTCGACACTCCCTTACCTCTAAGAAAAAATACAAACTCTCTTGCTTGGCTCTGGATGCCCTTCTAAGTGGCATGAGTTCATCCCTCCAGGTCTGAAGATCATTTTTAGCCCTCACATACCAGCATATCCTCTAGCCACACCAAACTCCTCCATACCCAAGAGCCTCTTGACCTTAATACATTCGGAGGCCCTACTTCCTGGACCCATTCTCTTTCCTGACATCAGTCTCTTGGAAACCTTAATTCTCTTCAAGGCTAAACCCTAAATGCTACTTCCTTCCTTCAGATGGAAAACCCAAACTGTTGTCAAGAAGACTTAGATTCAAATCCTGGTTCTTCCACTTATGGGATCTTGGGCAAACTACTTAATTTTAATATTGTCTCTGTTCAATAAAGGGACCACAGACCTCTCCTAGTTCTAGACTAGGATCCTGGGGGTGGGCCTTTCAGATTTCCCTCTTTGTTTTCTCACTTGCCAGGCTGAAAATACTGTATATTTACTGTGTTATCAACACCCACCCATCCACATAGAGCAAGCCATTTATTCATGCAAACTTGTTTCCCTAGTTAAGTGCAAACTCCTTAAAAGCAGATTCCCTTATTTTTGCCTGGGACACTGCCTAGCACATTCTATATACTCAAGTGCTGACTTGTTGCTCATTTTGATAGGGGGAGCCCATCCTGTCATGTTGTCAAGACATAGTGGAGAACTTTTCAAGACTTCAAAATGGATGAATACTACCAACTACTGGGGATTTGTGCAAGCACAAATACTGGCAGGAACAACCTAGGAATCATGCTGGAAACTGCAAAATCTTGGGTACAAAGCTGAAGAGCACAGGGATATGGGTGGTATCTTCTTCGCTGTTGATCTCTCAAGGAAAGAAGAGACAAACTGATGTGGGAAGTGAAGAACTTGTATTTTTAGACCAGGGCTTATGTACAGAGTGCGCTGCTAAGAATGTGTTAGCACTTTCCTTTTGCAAACAGCTTCAGGAAGTCAGGGAAGAGTGACCACCTATGCATAGCCCATGATGGATGACCTCTGAAGAGTAGAAGCCATGCAGGAAGAACAGCAATGGGGATGGCCACAAGAGCTCAAACTCAAGAAAGTAGTTGGTGATAAACCTTTCCAATGCCCACACTGAATTGCTCAGATTTAGGGAATGAATAAAATGTTAGTGAGCCCAATACCAGAAGACACACTTTAGTCGATAATAGCACTAAGGATGATGGGAATGTTTCTAGTTGGGGTTGCCTTATTTAAAAGCAACACAAGGGCTAAAAGGGTGTAGGGTGGGGTAGCATCAAAAAAGCAGATGTGATTGAATTGTGGTGGAAAACATAAGGAAGCACCAGAAGCCATCCAAACCAAAGGATGAAAGAGAGAAGGAATTTAAATTCCACTAAGAGGTCACGGGCTTGGGTGCAGAAGGGTGACAACTAACAATGGGGGGCTTCCATTTTACACACATCTGTTGGAATGCTCTCATTTCCAAAAGCAAAGGAACAAATAACTTGACATCCCTTAATGATAATTTCCTTTTTATCAAGCAGAGCAACCCACAAAGGGAAATTCTATCCTGGATCTGATTTTCACCAAGAGGAACTGGTTGTGGAATTGGTTGAAAAAAAAAAGTGTGTGGAAGAGAAGAGCTGGGCACAGTTGACCAAGTTCCCCATGTTCTGGGAGAACATATTTCAGAGGATGCACAGGAAATGAACGCAGTGGGTATTTGCTTAGGGCCGGGACAGCCCAGATGGGGATGGAAAACTCTCAAGCACAAAATGCTGAAGACACAAAAGAAAAGAAGTCCAGTGAGGAGGAAAAGTGGGAACTACTTGAAGACTTTTGTAAACGCAGAGCATAAGCTGAGATTTGTAAAAAATGGAGAGAGAAAGAGGCCAAAGACAGAGAAGGGGGAACACAAAAGTGTGGGGAAAATACTATCAAAGTAACCCAAAAGCTCAGAATGAGCTGAAGTTCCTGAGGAAAGGGATTACCAAGGATATTGTGGTGGAAGGAGAGAGGCCAATTAAAGAAGGAGGTATGGAAGCAAACAAATGAGATTAGGCAATATTGCTCGGCCAGCATCTTGCTCCTCTTCATGGCAGAGGAGAATGACCTCTGACAAAAATGGAGAGGACTAGGTCACCCTCGACTGGCTCACTTGGCCCAAATACACTACATCTACAGGTACTAGAAGAGTGAGTGGTTAGTTCTGCTCAACCATTGCCAGGATCCTTTGAAAGACAAGATAAGTGGGACCACTGGATTAAAGTCTCAATTTTTAAATAAAATTGTCTCCTGTGCAAAACCTTAGCAATGAACTTGATTTTGATTCCTGGGAAAATTCTAGAATCTATCCTTGGAGGAGGAGGAGAAGAGAAATGCTGCTCTGGAGCCACTTAAAGGCTGAATTCAGTTCTGAATTCCCATTTTTTTTTAGAAGGGGCAAAACCAAGTTGTCTTAGAGTAGAGCGACTGAACAGGAGGGCTGTCGATGCCTTAGAGAACAGAGATTTTCAGGTGGACATGTGAGCTCTTTCAATTTGTGAAGGGCTGACAGAATTAGGAGCAATGATGGAAAGTTACAGGAAGTTGGGGGCAAGATTGGGAAGATTCCTCTAACCAACAGCATGGCGAGAACAGAAGGCTCGTTTCCTGAAGCTGGGAGCTCTAGGGGGGTCTGGCTCGAGCTGGGTGGCCCAATGGAAATGCCACCCTGAGGATGGGGGAACTCAGGGGGCTTGAGCTCTCTTCTGCCTCTGACTGACCCTGCAGACCTCACTCACCCCCTCAACCAATATTCTAATATACAGAAGTTACTTGTCTGTGTGGCAAATGTCACCACATCATGGATAGAATTAGCTCCTCTCTTCTTGGTCGTGTGTTCCTTTGGCTCCTTTGATTTCTTCTTATTCTGGAAAAAAGATTTTCCATCAAGTGCTCAGATGCTAGAAAGGTTAAGAAACCTCCCCGCCCTAAGTTTGTGTGGCATGAAAACGTGGCCTGTTCTTCTCCAGAGCACATCCCTCTGAACCACAATGCATCCCCACAGCAAAGATGCCAGCCAGCACAGAGGCTGCTAGTGCTCCTCCCCCATACAAAGTACTATAAAGAGGTGTGGACACAAGAAAAGGCATTACTCAAACAAACTGATCACCCTGATAGGTCCTTCCTACACAGCCAGGGCGCTGCCTCCTCCACCTTGAGGCTACAAGAGCAAAGCCCTGTGCCCAGTGTGTCCTCCCAGGCCTGCCACCCCCACTCTGGGACAGGTTCCACCAGCACCCAAGCCCTTGCCTTCCTCCCTCTACAGAACTCCCACTGGACTGGGACTTTATCTGCCCAGAAAGGGGCTTGAATAAAGGTTTACAGCACTTGACAAAACTGACATAATCTGTTCCTTCCATGAATGACCAAAAGCTTGAAGAAAGCAAGACAGCTGTAATGGGGAGTTCTGGAACCCAGGGAGGCTATGTCTGAGCATCTTTGTGTGTGTGTGTGTGTGTGTGTGGAGAAAATGGGAAGGAGGTTGCAAATCAAGACTCTGGGGAGAGTTCATCTCCATGCACTGCTGATAATTAATGAATCAATTAATCAATGACTACCAACAAATATTTCAGGCCCTGTGTTAGGGCTGGTGACTCAAAGAATGATGCAAGCAGAGAGGGATCCTCCCTTTTAGAAGAATGAGATAAACAGCCCACAACCCATTGCTAATTCTGACAGCCACAACCAGAACTGAGGCTTTAGCAGATTTCCAATCTTGAGCTAGATGCAAACAAACACAGACCAAGAAAAGAAGTTTCATGCCATGATCTGTTCTCTCAAAGGATACTTTCTTTTTCTCCCACACAGTGCCAATAAATGAAACCCACAATCACTTCCTAACTGTAAACTAAGAGTCATTAAAAGATTACCTTATTTCCCTGTTTAAGAGAAGACTGTTCATCATTACCAGTATCTTGCAGATAGTTCCAAGTCCCAGAAACTTGTGGAGACTGTAAAATGATACTTTCTGGAAATAATACTGTAGTTTTTAAAATAAAAAAAGGGAGACGGGTAACCCGTAAGTTCTGGCCCGCCTGGCCAGGATCCAGCCCAAGGGACACAATGCCATTCACGGATCTCCCCTTCCCCCGGCCCTCTCTCCTTTCCCAGGTTTTCTACATGACCAAAAGCAAATAGGCATTCCCATGGCATCAGAACACCCACCAACACACAACAACAAAAGGGGAAAGGAGAAAACAGAATAGTTGCATTTCTCCCCTAGGCTTGCTGAACAAGGTTGAAATATCTTGGAAAACAAAGTTTAAAATATGGATATCAAGTGGTTTAATCCCCATTTTTTTCAATTTTTCAGGAAACATTTTAAAATTGCTCATATCAAGACCCCACAAAGGAAATAGTACAGGCGGGAGGGGAGATAGGACACCTCCTGACCCTGCAGTCTGACCTTTTTCACCCAAGTGTATCGCCTGCTCAACGGCAAAGTGACATCTTCTGCTGGTTGTTCTGTCACAAAGGAGAGAACAGAAAATTGTTAGGACACCGAGCTGTGTGATTTCCCTTTACCTGTGAATTCCCTCAATTCAAGGACTCTTTAGAGCATAAGTATCCCATGGGGCAGGAGCAGGGACATTCCTCTCTTCCTCAGGGGAGTGTGTCCTGGTTCATATGGATTTTTTTTAACCTAACAGTTTATATTTAGTTGATAAAAGAAATTCCTTTGTGGGCAGAAAACGAGCTGTGGCACACCCAGCTGATCAGAGAGCCTTGTCTCATTGTCCCCTCATCTAAGGATGAGCAAAAAGTGACAGAAACCCCATCATTTTTTTCTGGATACAGAAAAGGGCTTGAAGTCAGAGGTCTGTGAACCTTGTCCCAGGGCTGGGGGAGGCAGGAAGAGAGACCCTTCGGTTTTCAGGTCTGAACAGTCAGAGAAGGCCATTGCAATGATGGCCACTTCCTGGAGCGGGGCCCTGGTTACAAAGCTAGACCCCATCAGAAAGACAGGACTAGATGGATGCATGTCAAGAGCAATGTGGAAGTCCTGGATTCACTGTACCTCCTAAAGCCGCTCCCAGACTTTTTGGGCGGGGGGGGGGAGAAGAGGTAGGACAAGGGCAGGGCCTCTGGAAGAGGACAGTGTGGCTCTCTGTACCCTACAGACAGTGCCAATCACTTTCCTGAGACACCATCATTCCCACAAGACAGGTTACCTCTAGAAAACAGTAGTTTTTAATTTTTTAGGAAGAAAAGGGAGGGCTGGAGTGGGTACTTTGGGGAAGGCCCAATTAAAGAGTTTGCCCTGGGATTGGGAACAGCTGCCAAAAAAAGGGACAACGAACGAAGGTCAAGAAAGGTACAGGGGTCACCTATATATAAACTTCATTTACAGAGAGTCCATGGAATCAGTCTTGCCACCAGCAAACCTCATGCTGACAGTCTACAACACGTTATTGCAAGTGCTGATGGAGAGGTATAAATACAACCTTCCAAATCTCATTTTTGTTATTGGCAAACTGCTTAGCAAACCATTTCTTTGTAGATGACACAAATAGTAAAAGAACTTTAGCCCTGCCTTTGTTGCAAACATCAAGGATTTAAAATCTGGTAGAGTATAATTTTTTGCCTTGGAGCTGTCCTCAAAGAGATCTCAGCCAAGTTCCCCCTGCCCAACTCAGATCAGTACCAGCTTACCAAGTCCCAGCTCCCTAGAACTGCACAGGGGTACTCTTGAGACTACAGGTCTGGATCTAGGTCACACAAATGGGCTGAGTCACAGACTTGAGACAAGGTCCTTCAGCCACATCGAAAGAGATCTTGCTCTCCCCGCCCCCATACTCTATCCTTGTCCAGTAAACAATGGCAAAAAGATAGCTTCAATGTTTCAAGGAGACACTTGTTATTTTCTGAATCTTCTAATACTTGCACAGCTCCTTTTGAGGATTAATTTAACTAGATGCTAGTTAAATTAGCTCCTGAGGGCATGACCACAAAATTCCCTAAGTCTAGAACTATTTCAGGGAAAAACCTGGCCCTGTCACAAGCTATATGAAGGTGTGCAGGCTCCTGGGGGGGGGGAGCACTGCTTTGACCTCCATCACATTAGACTAGTAGTGACTGGCATCACAAAGTTCCTCCCCTAATGTTTTCATTTAAAATTTTCTCTAAGTTCAACTTAAGGCAACTTTATTGAAGAAATGGGAAAAGAGCAAGAATGCCCTGGAAGCAAAAGGAAAGCTTTCAGTGTTTCCATGAAGCATTTACCGATTGAAGGTGAACTCAACGTCCATCGGCTCAAAGTTATAAGCTTCTTCAAACTCGGGATTGAGTTTAAGGGTTACATCTTCTTCATGAATCTTAAAAAGTAACAGACAATATATTTGGGATAAGTTTCATGTGGTAGAATTTTTATGGCATCACCAAATAATATCAAAAGTTATTTGTCTGAATTTGTTTTAAGAGCTGAAGCTAAAATTTAATTTAGAATAATGTAAGTGAACCAATGACCATCCCAAAAGACTAACAGAGAAGCAGGTAGTCAAATGCTTGCTGATCACTTCTCTGGGTAATACAGGTCAGCATCATGATCTCTATGGGCAAAAATCAAAACTGCCAGCAGTCAGTTCCTACTCCAAATAGGAGACAAGAAAAAATTGGGAATGGAGGGCTGTGATTGTGGAGACGAAAAAGCTGGAGTTTCCTTTGGTCTGACTGTCAGGCCTTACAAATCTAAGAGATACTGCAAATCTTTTAAACGGAATAATAGAAAAGAGCACTCATCTTACTGTATTTTAAGAAAAATACTAATGGGGGTGGGGAGAGAGAAATGGATAGTGTTTTTGGCCTTTAGAAATGGCTGTTACTGGATATTAAAGACTGTGTAAGTTCCCAAGTCCCTCCCAACATTTGGGGAGGGTGAATGGAAGCAACCCCTACCCCATTGGGTATTACCCCTTTAGGACAGAGCTGAGTTGGCTTTTGTCTTTATATTTTCAGAGCCTAGAAACACAGTGGGCCTTCAATAAAGGAGGGAACTGAACTAATGAGTGGGTTCTGGACTATTATCTCAAACCCATTCAAGAAAAGAATATGAACATGGGCTCTTTCTTAAACGAGGGAAGATCCTAAGGGAAGAGTTATAGCCTCAAACACCCAAGGTCAATAACATGGCCATCCCCCTTCCATGCCCACCTCTCTTGCTTTAAAAAACCACCAAGTACCACATTGGGCATGAAGCCTTTCCTGAGCCCCCATCACCTTGTTTTTAACCACTTGGTGTATACTTGTATCTTGTCACTTTACATCTGTGTCCTAGAGATTCAGATGTGGGCACTGGTTCCTCCCCCATGAGAGAGCAAGGACTGCTTCGTCTGTGATTCTGAGAACCCTGGTGCCTGGCACCCAGCAGTACTGAAAAAACCCGAGTGATTGACTTCTGGACCTTCAGGGTCTGGTATAGCACATCCCTCCACAACACCTGCCCCTGCCAAGCTTCCTCATATCTCTCTCTCCTCCTCCTGGCTGACTAGCATAGATCATACACAGCAGGTGCTTAACAATTAAGACACATACTGAGGTACAATCAGCATATTGGGGAGCTTGCTGGCTTCATGTCTATACTCTGAAGGGGGACTGTGTGTGAACTCTGGGTTTCAGAGATGAGAAAATGGGGGATGGTGGGACGTGATGGCTCCTGCCAGGTTTGTTACAGACGTCAGTTCTACGACATGAGGAGGGCTCGGCAGGATGCCAGGCTCTGGGGGCTCCCAAAGCTGGGCCCCAGTTGCTTAGGTGTCCCTGGAGCCCTGCTGCCTTCACTTCCAGGAGGGCCCCTTGTATGTGTGTGTATACACACACACACACACACACACACATACACACACACACACACACCCACCCTCACCTCTGTAGCCCCAAAGGCCTGGAAGGACAGACCCAATACCCTAGTATCTCCTACCCAGTGCACACTGAAGAAACACCAAAAAAAAGCTCAGAACACCTTCTTAAGTAGATGAAGGAGACTGCAAGGCAAGCATCTTCCTGGGGTTCACAAAACAAAACTGACCTGCAAACTAAACACATGCTACCGCTAGGACAGAACATGAACACGACCCATGTCAGGGAATTAGGGCAAAACTAGCCAGAATCTAAACAATGAAATTTAATAGAGAGATAGGTAAAGTCTTCCCTATGGCTTCAGGAAATCACCTCTCCCAGTATAAGGGGGAGAGGGGGAAGAACACATTTAGAGAGACTCCTTGTCTGTGAAACATCAGGGAGTTTAATGGCTTGCAAGCATCCAGGGTAGGAGGGCCCCAATGTTCACAGGACTAGCGCTTTGCTGAAAGATGCCCGATTCCATATATCATCCCACCTCTCACTCACAGTTTTTTCTGGCCACCTTTGCAGGCGGACTCACCTCAGTCACATAGCCGATGTACTCAATAACATGCTCGTTGTAGTCCTGGCTTTTTAAGATCACTTTGTCACCTGGTTAAGAAAACAAGACTCTCACTTCCACACGTGAATGTTAAATGTGCATTTCCCAAATGCCTGATTAAGTGCCTATTGTGTTCAAGACAGTGAGCCTGGAGGCCCAGCACCCTCGGTTCTGTGGCTCAGAGAGACTGGGGCAGGGGCTCGGCTGCCCTCACCTACTTCTGCTCTTCCACTTCCAAAGCCACCCTCCTCTCCAGCTCTTCACTGCAATAACTTGGTCTGAAGAAAACATCTTGTTCCCCAACAATCTAATGAACTTATCATGTGACACTGAGTCTGGGTCACCTGAAGACATTTAGTATAAATATACTCCAATAAATATAATTCATTTAGTATAAATGAAGTCCATGCCCACACCTTCTTAAGACTTTGTTTCTTCCTTCACACCAAGCACCATGCACTGCATAGAGAATGTTTGCTGACTTGACAAATGAGGTTAAAATGGGGTATGGAGGCAAGAGAGGACAGAATTGGGGGAACCAAGGGCCATATAACCACAAGGGCTGAAAACAGGAAGGAAAGTGGGAAGCGGACGGGATTAGAGCCTGGTTAGAGGGGAGCCAGAGCTGACAGTGCTGGAGGGAGCCAGTTGTTCAAGGCAGCGGAGGTAGAGGCCAAGAGAGGCTGCAGGAAGATGGCAAGGAAGGAAGAGATTCCAGAAGCCTGCATGCCAGGTCAGACCATTTTAGAATAAATACACCGAAGTGCAAACAACAGTGGAAATTAACGGAATGGAAATGTTACCTGGATGAAAAAGACAGAAATGATTATGTTCAGTGTTCCAAGTAAAATGTGTCTTTTCCTCCTTTGATTTCTGCCTTTCTCTGACAGCAAGATGCTACAAGTGCAACACCCACCTGCATACAAAGATGGGCGACTCTCTGCCAGTCCTGGAACTTCCAAAACCAAGTTATTGCCATTCTTTTTCAAAATTACTCCACTCATATAGAATTCTCTGATTTCTAGCTCTGCATGAATTTCCTCCAGCCACAGCAGAGTAGAAAATTTATCTTTGTAGTTGGACATATTCAGCAGCTGAAATAAACAAAGAATTTAGCTAAGAAAAGGTCTAGTAGTATCCTAGTTATTTGTCCCAAACAGGGAATAAGGATGCCAAAAAACTAAAGGTTAATTACTCTTAAAGAACCCAAGATTCATTTCATAAAAATTTAGGAATTTTCTCTGAAATGTAGTCTAGTCCTCACAAATCAGGTATACTAAACACAACCTATATTGCTCCTGCTTACTTAGAACCCTAATAGTAATGCCCTGGGATGTACAAGGCTGAGGCAGCATCCAACCTCCACTGCTACCCAACCCTGATGGGCCCTTCCCTCTCCAGAGGCTCCTCCTCTCTGGAGCCCAGTGTGTGGCCCTGCCTTTTACACTCCTGGATGAGGCTGTGTGCAAACAAGGATCGTGGTAAAGAAGCAGAGCCTGGCCACATCAAACTGCACCTTCTCTGTATTCTTTTCTCCCCACACCAGCTGGCGCTGAACGCTTTGGGGTTTCTGTTCATTTTGTAGGCTGGGCATTATTGGTGTCTCAAAGTCTGATAAATGGACTATATTAAGTATTTTAAATGAAAAAGAACCAGAAACTTTTTTGAAATTGATTCTTATTGCTACAGAGATAGCATGGTATGTGGAGAGAGTGCTGGGTGACTTGGGCAAAGGTCTTGGGCACATTCCCTAGTTCTCATCTCCAAAGTCACAGAGGGATTGACATCTGCTTTGGTGAAGAGAATTCCCCATACTGATGAAATCAAAGAACTTTCACAAAGTGCTTTTCAATGGAAAAAAAATTTTACTTCCCCACTCTACCATTTGCAATAAAGGCACCCTTCCACATCTCAACTTTCTCCATTTTAGTTTCTATATATTGTGGGTTGGCATAAGAAATTAAATGAGAATTTGGGAGAATTTTTTTGGAAGTTAGAGACAAATGTGAAGGCCAGGAGATGACACAGGAAAAGCTTAGAAATTAAAAAATGTATAAAATATATGTTTGCTATTGTATAATATCAACCCAAATTTTACAATAAGGTACCGTAAATACCCCGTATAAGAAAAAGAAAAGGTGTAACTTCTATGATACAAAGGGAGGATCAAAAACTTTTACACAGATTTTCCAGACTGCAGGGATACTATGCCCCTAATCCCTGTGATGTGGAAGGGATAACTGCAGATGGTCTATCAAATTACATTCTTGCATTGGTCGCTTCATATATTCTCCTATATGAGGATCCACGAACCTCGTGTTTAGAATGCAGAATCCAACCAAAAAAATTACAACCATTTAAAACGTCATCAACTTTCCACACTATGCTAATGTAGGATGTCACGCTTAATTTAACCAGGGAGAAACTAGAAGAAGTTGTGAGCACTAAAGCAAAGGAATGAACCAGGGTGTGCACAAAGTAAGACACGGTAAGTCAAATCAGAGAACACAAAAGTGGAATTTTGGGGCAGCTAGGTGGTACAAGGGATAGAGCACCTCCTGAAGTTCAAATGTGACCTCAGACACTTAACACTTCCTAGCTGAGTGACCCTGGGCAAGCCAATTGCTTAACTTAACCCCAATTGCTTCAGCAACAAAAGTGCAATTTTAAAAACTGTTCATTGTCATTCTGCAATGTCATTACTCAACTGTACTCTTAACAGGAGACAATGCCTTGCAGCTTTTTGAGCAGCTCCATTTTGGACAGTTCCTAAAGGGACCTGAAGGACTTTCTATCATTTTCACTCCAAGCTCAGCCTGCCTTTCAGCAAAGGTTCTAGAGGGAACAGCAGAAAGGTTCAGTACAGAATGTTCAAGTAGAGATGAACACTGTCATAGAGGGCTGTCTAGTGGGAGGTGAAAAAGGACAGATGAGAGATACTAGCAAGCAGTTGCCGAATTTTCTTACCTCTGCAAGCAATGGTTGAAAAGTTAATATATCTAGCTGTTGTTCCACACATCTTTTTAGTCTATCTGGTATGGGATATTGTGGGAGGAAACTTGGCAACTGTCTTCTTAGATTCCTTAAAAATAAATCCGTCAAATTAATAGGCAAATATCCCTATTTTTATGTTAAGGATATTTATTTTTAACGAAATTCACTCCTTTCTAACTCCCAAATTTAGCCAAGTTCTTCAAGAATACATGTTACAATGCATACCTATTGTTGACTCTAGAAATGTCATGATTTACCTACATTTTCTGTGTCAATGAATGGGCAAAGGGATTTTACATGTCCATAATCCATAACTTTATAGATAAGAAATGGAGACTCAGAGGGTGAATGATTTTCTCAAAGTGACAGTGAGTTTTAGTCAGAATTTGAAATCATATTTCCTGATTCTGAATCTAAGATCTTTTCCTATTAAAACAAGAATGAAAAAGCAGGAACAAATGGAAGGCAAAAACAGTTTTTCCCCAAATGAGGATCGTGGCACCTGTGGCCCAGACACCCTCCTCTCACTGGCCATGTACTGTGACTTCCCTTCTCAGGTGTGAGCTGCCTAAACAATGGGGTCGGAGGGAGAGCGGTCTCCTCTTCCAGGGTGGTTGCCAGATGGGACAACTTCACCTAAAGGAAATGGAATACTTGGGAACTGGCCACTTGATTTGACAGTTTGTCATTTTTTGCTTAGGCTATCTGAACATAGTGCTCTAAGTCATGGGAGTCAAGAGACTTGTGGGACCTGCCTGTTTCACATAGTTTTAAACAACTCTTCCTTGGCCCAAAACAGTACATAGCTGGTTTTGACTGGGAGCAGACTGAAGTCTCTGGATCCTTCCATTTCAGGCACCTCCTCCTAAGGACAGGCAAGCAGCAAGACTTTCCTAAACAAAGACCATCACATTCTGGGTAGTGTTCCAATACCTTTTCTGTGTTGTCACCACCACAGTTGTCTTGGGGGATGTCAGAGCCTGGGTGGCTTTAGATTTTTTCCAAGAAAATGGCTCTGTGACTGCTATGAGTAATTCTTCTTCACTCACTACGTTAACTTCAATGTAACGCCCAATAATGAAGTCAGAAAAACAAAGCAAAAGCAGGTCCATACAGCGGCCAGGATTTCTGGAAAAAAGACGATAAAACCTGCTTATTAACTAAAATATTCAAAGCAACAATTTGAATGAAACATTTCAAATAGAGGTTTTCTATACAATTAAAATATTATTCAGTAATTAGATGTTTAGTGAACAAATGAGGAAACATTTGGGGACTTTTTAAGATGACCAGTGAGTCTGAATGATTCTTGTGGGAGAATGAAATTTAGGTTTGTGGATATACCGTTACTGTAATTTCAAAATAGATGAACTTATTCCACCTCTCTCCCTGACAGAATCACAGTATTTCAGAGATCTTAGGGAGACCCCAATCCAGCCCCTATTCGTAATACAACTGGTAAATGACAGCCTCTGTTGAGAACATTTGAGTGCAGGAAAACCCAAGGCAGCCCTCACCCCACTTTCCGGCACAGACCTCACAAGTCTCAACTTCCTCTCTGTTACTTCCCACTAATGTGGCTAGTTCTGCTCTCGAACTAAACAAAACAGGTCTGATGCACTTTCTACTGATATCCTTGAGTCTTCTCTCCCCCATTCTTAAAAAGAAACAAAACCAAAACCCAAACAACATTCCCTCCCCCCCCCATCCCTTCCCGTTCACTCACTTGCTTTCTCCAGTCCTATCATCATTCTGCTTATGCCTTTCTTTGTGATATCTTCACGAAATGAGGTATGCAGGACTCCAATGCAGCCACAGTGGGGCAGAGGGAAGCAGGATGCACCCCTCAGAAGGTCACATCTTAATGCTGGCCAAAGATACCTTGGCTCTTTCTGCCGTTATCACACTGTTGGCTCCCACGGAGAGCAGCCCACAAACCCCTCCAGATAACCAAACTGCTCAACCATGCACCCCTCCCATCTCCTATTTGGGGAGTCAATTTCCTGGACCTTTAAATAGCACTCTACACATTCCTTTTAAAAGTCATTTGTTCAAATTCCAGTCCAACTATTCATGACTCCATTTGTGGGTTTTTTTTTTTGTCCAAGGTAATGGAGTGATTTGCCATTTCTCTCTCTAGTCCATTTTACAGATAAGGAAACTGAGGTGAACTCATCCAGGATCACACAGCTAATATGTGTCTGAGGCCATTAACTGAACTCAGGGAGTTGAAT
Organism: Myrmecobius fasciatus; assembly: GCA_023553655.1. Taxonomy (NCBI): domain Eukaryota; kingdom Metazoa; phylum Chordata; class Mammalia; order Dasyuromorphia; family Myrmecobiidae; genus Myrmecobius; species Myrmecobius fasciatus. Next base: position 106,525 of record JAJPUD010001454.1, read on the forward strand.
CTCCTGACTTTATGTCCCACATGCTACTCACTGCTAGCTGTCACGTCAAAACTCACAGATGGAATAAATGAATTATAAAAAACCCATACATTAAAAGTGTTTTATGTGTCAAATCCTGTGATAAATGCTGGGGATACAAGCAAGATAAGACACAGTCCTTCCTCTCATACACATACTAAATAAGGCCTAAGGTGCTGAAGCAGGGTGGAGAAGGCCTGAGTTCTTAGGTTATATTAAGTTGAAACAGCAAGTAGATGGCAGACTGGAGATCCTTCACTTTCCTATTACTTTTTTTCCCCCTCAAGTTGGCCTCCATGTCCCCCCCTGTTGCCTCCTAGATTTTAGCATCACCTCCCCCTCCCCATTTCCTGATCTCCTCTCTGGAGTTAACCTGCTTTGTACTAGTGGAAGGACATTCTGTGACTCAGCTGATGGCATCTACAGAACAGAGAGATCTCTATTCTGTAGCTGGGTCTTCACAAGGAAAACATTTTCTTCCTCTGCATAGGAATCTCTATCCCACTCACCTTCACTCACTTCAGAGGAAGATCCCACAGATTACTGAGAAAACAAAGCCCATCCCCTCTGTTGGGGGCGGCTCTGGACTGGGCTTGCCTGGACTTGCCTGGGCTTGCCTGAGTGGCCCGCCCTCGGGTACGCTCCACCCCAGGGGCAGGACTTGGGAGGAGCAGAACCGCCTACAGGGAGGGGTGAGGGCCAGAAGAGGGATATAAAAGGAGGCACAGAGGCTGTGGGCAGTTGGCTGTTGGAAGTTCCAGGAACGAGAATAAAGAAGTTAACCTCTCCTCGGGTGCTCTGCCTGGTTTGTTCTCCCCTCCACTAGGGTGGGGTGCCAGAGACGTCTGAAGACCCTGGATTAGGGTGAGTAGAGGGCGGTGGCTGGGGACCCCGATAGGACCCCCGGCACCCTCCTTCCTTCCTTCTCTCCATCCTTTCCATCGACAGGGACACCCTTCCACATGCTTCTGTGCTCTCGCCACCTCCCATCTTCTCCAGAAAAATGCAGCCTCCACTAGTCTGTCTCTCTTCATATTCCATTACTTCCCATCTCCTGGGTCTTTTCTTGTCAATTGCAAACATGCAGCCCCCCAAGCTGTTTTCCTGGATCCTCCTTGCTGCCACAGCCAAACTCCTCAAAATCATTGTCCATCCTTGTCTTCACTGGCTGTTCTCACACTTTCTTGCTTCTGTCTATACTTGTTTACTCTCTTCTCCCTTATTTTTAGCCATCTGTAACCTGGCTTCTTCCCTCTCTGCAGAGCTGCCCCATGGGATGGTCTCTTCTCGGTCTTCCTTGTTCTTGACCTCCCTGCAGCATGAAACACTGCTGACTCTTCCTCTTGGGCACGCTCTCCAGTCTGGGGCTTCTTTGCACCATCCTCCCTTGGTTTTCCTGCCCTATTATTCCCAATATCTGCCGCTGGTCTTTTTTTTCCCCTCTCTCTCAATACTGTCTCACTTGGTGACTTCATTTGCTTTGATGCACTTAATCATCTCTAAAGTTAGGAGGATGGTCAGATAATGAGATTTCAGAAATCTTCTGAGGCCCATTTCCCAGCTAAGAGCTTAGGTTCTGATCTCCCACCTCCTTCTTCCAAATCGTTTGAAATTTACTCTTCCCAAAGCTAGGTCCCTGCCCGACTCCCGTTTGATCTCCCGAGCTCTAGCTCCCCCTCACCAAGGATCTAGGGGACATCCTAAACAGGTGGTTCAGAAACATCTTTAACTCAGCATGTCCAAAAGGCCCATCAATCATTATCTTTATACCCCTCCCCCCCAATCCATCCTATTTCTTTCAAGGGGAGTCCCATCCTTCTGGTCCCTCCTCCCCAGGCCCAGACCTTCCTGTTTTGACACTATCTACCATGTTTTCTTCTCTCCTCCTTCCCATTACCTGCCCCACTCTGGGTCAGGCCCCTTTGTTGAGCCATTGCAGTTGTCTCCTTACATGGTTTCCCCAGCTTCCAACCTCTCCCACCCCACTCAATCCTCCAAACAGAATCCATCCACAGCCCAGGTTGACCACCCTCCTCCCTGTTCGATGAACTCTAGTGATTCCCTATTGCCCTTAGGATCAGGACACAAGCTTCCCGCCCACTGGTCCGTGAGAATCATTCAGAGACCAGCTCCCTTGTCACACTTTCCATGTGTCCAGATGGTTCCCTGTGCCCAGAGCACACCTTTGTCTTTGCCCTGTGTGCCACAAGCAGACTCTCGGGCTCTCCCCCCACCCCGGGGGTGTTTCTCCAGCTAACCCCAGTTCTGTAAGTATGGATACACTGGTGCTCCTGAGGGAATGGCCTATTTCTGAGGGCAGGCCCCCTCTTCCTTTTGAATTTGTAGGTTGTACTAAGCTGTTTTCAGTCCCGTCTGACTCTCCACGATCCCACTGGGAGTTAAGCCAGGAATGTTTGTCCATTTCCTTCAGCAGGTCCTTTTTTTTTTTTTTTTTAAACAAATGAGCCAATTGAAATAACAGAGTCCCAGAGCTAGTGGGCCATGGCCACACTCTCTGCTCTGCCCCACTGGCCCATGTACAACGAGCACACCTAGCATCTGGCCCCCAGGTGGTGCGTTGCAAAGACTACGGGATGGAGTGATGTTCCTACCTGGCATCACATACGATCACAATAAAGGTCTTTCTGCCCACAGGGATCGGCACTTGTCCGCTGTGGTCAGGCCCTGGGTCCAGCTTCTCTGCCAAGCCGCCTTCCTGTGGTCCGTTCGTTCCTGTGGATGTTTGCTCATCCGATGCAATAAGGACCTGATCTAAAACCAGACCACCACAAGGCACTTAGTGGACTCTATGTCCTTGAAAGAGAAACGTGGGTCTGACCCACCAAAACCCAGATCATTCAAAATGTCAATGAAACCAAGACAGTTGGGCTCAAGGCAGAGACAGAGCCTCAGATGAGACCCCAACAGGCTCAGAGCTTTTTGGGGTCCGTTCTGCGGAGAGGGGTGCAGACTCACTAAAGAACTAAAGCATACCTCTTCCTAAAAGGGAGAGGGGTGGGGAGTGGAGAGGAACGAGAAAGAAACAGCTTGGAACAGGCCTGATCTCTGTCTTCACATTTTGGAAAAAACTAACAAGAAACTGTCTGTGTCTGCCTGTGGGTACAGAATAAATTTTAACCAGAAGCAAGCAAAATCTCAAGATTCAATACTTATATAAGAGCTGATTCTATTTTCCTTTGGGGAATTGGAACAAGACAAGATCAATGTATCTCAGGAATGGAGGGGCTGACTCCCCAATGGCATCTTGCCAGGTGAAGGATAGAAAAGGGCTATACAATTCAGAATTCTGTGGTCTATTCTGTGCTAGAAAAGGTGCCTCAGAGAAACATGCTTAGTGAGAAACTCGATAAATACAATGAAACAAAACAAACAGAAACAAAGCAAGCCAGTATTCCATTAAATGATGATAAGATGGAGACAGTACCTGAAGCATGTTTCTTGGAGTCCACAGGACTGCTATCCAATAACTGGCAGACTACCTCTTGATCACAGTTAGAGAATGAATTCACATTCTCCTCTGAACAAGTTTCTTTGACAGTAACAGAAGTTACTACACAGTCACTTTGATCTGTATCAGGCATTTGAAATCGAAATTGTTTAGATTTTTCCCAGCCAGCTAGCCTGCAGCTGACTAAGTATTGTGGCTCATTTCCTTTATTCCTAAAATAAAGAGAATTAACTGTGAACATGGAATTGAAAACATAGAATTTCTATCACTATATTCAAAGTGTTATTGGAAGCAGAGACTTGTCCCCTACTAAATATCTGATTGGAGAAAGGCCAATGTGGAAGGCCTTTGGCCTTTTTTTAATACAAAAGAAAGGAAGTGATAGGTGAATATTATTATGAAATTTAGTAAATAAAAATCCAATTGATGGATGATGGTCAAAGTAGTTGCTGAGAAATTCTTATAGTTTAAATAAATTTTTTTTCCTACATAAATTTTAAATAGCAAACTTACTCTATCCAGATGACCATACTTTTACTTTCTCCCTCTTTTACAGTTCCAAAATTTGTCATTTTTGTAACTTCAAGTCCTCCTTTGTTTTTCAAGAGCTGGGTTCCGCACATCTCATCAACTCCAACTTCACTGATAATGTGAGATTCTCTGAGGAAATCACCAACATATACAACAAAATTTCACTCATTTTACAACAAAAACAAAAATGAGTTCTTATCTCTCTCTTAGATTTAGTTCTCTAATCTACAAAAATGTTTTTGGGATTATTAGATAACAAAACTTTAAAAAAAAGGAGTCTCAGTGCTCACCTATCCAAATGAAAACACAAGGCTCTCCCTCACTTTCACCATTTTGAGAGGAAGAAGGCTCTATCAGAGTCTTAGCAAAACAGCTTTGGGGAACTATGGGCCAAGAGATCAGGGCACAGCCTGCACACTTCAAAGAGACTGTGCATCCTGAAAATATAATGTGACTTCAACATCATTTAGTAGCAATACCTCAGGAAACCCTACGATTACACGATTATCCATTAAATATATGTATTTTGAAGAATAATTGGAACACTTCCCTCAAAAGGCTAAATTTTTTTTAAATGAAGCAAAGAAAATTTCCTAATTCTCTACATCCAGACTCATCCTATCTCCCACCAAAACTGATCCTGTTGTAGTGCTTTCCTGTACTCACTTGAGACAAATCTGCAGCAAAGTGAGGAAGCCCGGGCACATTTAAGAATAACTCAGGGATCAGATGCTTAAGCTCTGGGCAGCAACACCTTCAAAATGACTCCTAACACAGAGGCCCTGTGGCACTCATGCTGGTTCATTCTACCTCCACCACATTGCTTCAGAAGCTCCTGAAGTAGCCTGTGAAACAATCTCCACGTTTCCCTTCTCTTCTCTCTCTAACCCATCCCCTACCCCACTGCCAACAGAAGTTCCTCATGTAGATGTCTGACCATCTCCCTCCTTGGCTTTGTAGGGCCTCAGGGATGAAATACAAGCTCTGTTCAGCACAATTCTTTCCAAAGTGCCCTCACAGCTCTTCCGACTACCCTCAACACTGCAGCCACAACACAGCCCTTTTTCTGGTGGCTAGCTGTGTTTTTTTCTGGCTATAACTGGAAACTGAATGGATGCCCATCAATTGGAGAATGGCTGAATAAATTATGGTATATGAATGGCATGGAATATTATTGCTCTGTAAGAAATGACCAGCAGGATGATTTCAGAGAGGCCTGGAGAGACTTGCATGAACTGATGCTGAGTGAAACAAGCAAAACCAGGAGATCATTATACACAGCAACAACAATATTACATGATGATCAATTCTGATAGACATGGCTCTCTTCAACAATGAAATGTTTCAAACCAGTTCCAATTGTTCAGTGAAGAAAACCATCTACATCCAGAGAGAGGTATATGAAATGTGGACCACAACATAACATTTTCATGCTCTCTATTGATGTTTGCTTGCATTGTGTTTCCTTTCTCTGATTTTCTTTTTTTTTCTTGTAGATAGGATTTTTCTTGCACAACTTGTCAAGTATTTTAACATTATTAACATGTAGTGGGCTTCCTGCCATCTAGGGGAGGGGAGGGGACTGGGGGTAAAATTTGTAATGGAAAGCTTTGTAAAGATCAATGCTGAGAAACTATCCATACATATGTGATACAAATAAAAAGCTTTAATAAAAAATAAAATAAAATAAAATAACTGTAACCAATATAAAATAAAAAAAATAACATAAAAATAAAAAACATTGCAGCCACAACAGCCTGCCTCCTATTCTCTTGATGAGACACTGGCTCCTCACCACCTGTGTGCACATGCAAGAAATGTCCTCTTTCCTTTTTCCCTACAATTTACAGCCCCTTTCACAGTGCCTCTCAAGAACTACCCTGTACCTTGGCACCCTTGGGCAGACTTCTCATTTATGTATCTGTATGTGATGGGATTCTGACTGTTGTCCCCAACCCACCCCAGCCCAAAACCCACAGAAATTCTCCCCCCCCTTGCTAACAGTGAGGTCAACATACTCTGTAACCACATCAACTGGTTTAAACATAACACAGAAACCGGCCCATAAGAGAGGGGCACCAAGGAAATGCAGAGCAAGATAACTGGATTATAAACTACAGCTGGGACTTTCCCCCAACGTGGAGCCTTCAAAGTCTGCTTTGCTGTCCTTGAATGAACATGTTAGTCACAATAGCATTACCCTATACTAATGACCACTCCCCTCTTCTACCCCACCTTGCATTCTGGGTAACCACATGGACAGTTCCATCAAGGCTTTAGGACCTCTCCACATTAGCAAATTCTTCATTTATCACCTAGAATTGTATATATGATGTAATCAGCATCATTTACTCTATAAAAACCTCTGTTTTGCTTTGTTAGGCTGCTGACTCCTTCAGGGAAGCTTGACCTGCCCACCGACTGCACAAATCCCATAAAAATGCTTTTGCTGGGTTGGAGACTGTCTGAACCTTAATTCTTTCAGAGAAAACATTATGATACAACCTGTTACCTCAACATATGTACTACATTTCCTCAAATAATGTAAGTTCCTTGTATGCAGGGACTCTCCACTGCCTAGCTAGCTGGCCCAACTGAAAGGAAAGTGTTCCAATTAGAAGGGAACCCATCAAGAAGAAACAGTGCCCACTACTTATTCTCACCTTTCAACAGGGGCCATGCACAGGGCACGCCAAATATAGCATGACTGGTTACTCTCTACCACCACCACATTGACTAGGTCAGATTTCCGAGGTTTATATCCTTCAGGAAGCCTCAGGGAATCCAAAGTAAAAAAGATGCTATCATCAATTACCCCATTTCTTCCACAGAGACTGGAAATGCAAACCTATAATTGTTAGAATGAAAGAAAAACCACACCAAATCCTTGTAAGACAAGACTGAAATGTTCATCTGCTCATTTCTTTCAAGGTACCTACTGCTAAGAGAGAGGGTACCAGAGAAACTGGGATGGGAAGAACTGGGTTTTAGGAAATTAACTAGAATTGTTAGAGAATTCCTAGTATTTGAAGGAATCTGAGGTACTCCAACCTGCAGGCCAGTTCTGTTTCATGATTTGTTTCTAAAACTATCCCCAAGGGCCTGAGCTTGAATAATTCTAGTGACAGGAGTCTTAGGATCAATCAAAGTGGTTCACTACAGTTTTGGAATAATGGAAACTGTTGGCAGCTCTTACATTTTGGTTTGGGAGGAATTACTCTCTGATTATTATAATGTCTTGAACTGAAATCTATTTCCTCATAACTTCAGAGAATCTCATAGTTGAATGGAAAGTCAGAGATCTTTCGATACTAATTAGGAGAGCATCAGCTTCTTAAGGGCACAGATTTTGTGTTTACCTGATCTACTCGTTTGTATCTCAGTGGCTTCACAGAAATTGCCTCACTGTTCCACGTTGCTGGCTTAATGAAATACTCAGCTTGTACCCAATCACCCTTACAAGGTTCAAAACCTAAAAGCCACAAAATACATGTATTTTAAAGTTTTATTACTGTAAAATAATTTAACAAATGGCATTCACTTTGAAATTTATAAAAAGCATATGTAAGTGAATTGTGTGCAGAATACTGGACAAAAGATCCAGGGATCTATGGTAGAATTACTATATAGTAGGCCCAGTATAGTAAAGAGGTAAGTATAGAAATCTTCCAAGCCGGTGAGCTGGCTCTTACTCCCAAAATAACTGGCAGGGAGAAAAAGGAATCTTGACCCAAATGGAAAAGATTCACAGAATATTAGAGCTGAAAAGTGCCACAAAGATTACCTAGACTGGTTCTTTCATTTTACAGACTAGAAACAGAAATGCCAAAAGGTTAACTGATTTCTTTCTTGAGGACACATGACCAATTATTTGATCACAGGTTTCCTGATTCTAAGCATATAACATAAAAACATAAAACATAAAAGAGAAGAAGGCTGCATTGAAGGGGAAAGAGAACACATCCTCTATAGAGTACTTATAGATCATTTGGTATTATGGTTAATTATGCTTCATGTCTCCTTACTACTCTATAAACTATGAGGCCAGGGTATGCCCTCAATAAAGTTTTTATTTCCTCCAGCACCTAGCACAGGACTCTGCACACAGCAAATACTTAAAATTGTCTCTTGAATATCAGTCTGTTGGATCTCCATGACACCAAAAACAGGAGCTTCTTGGGAGGTCAAGTCAAGAAACATTTACTGTGTGACAGACATTGCATTAATTGTTGGGACTAAAAATAAAACAAAAAGACAGTCCTTACCTCCAAGGAACTTGAGGTCTCTAATAGACCGTGACAATAGTGATAACAGAAAGCCATTGAATACATTATATTCAATAACTTCACTAATTTATATGACATCAATCTTTCCCATGGAAGGACATTTAACTATAGGCTCACATACATATGCTACAGTATCCAATGTAATTTTTTAATCTCCTGGCATTTGTCATTGGACCCCTTACCACCAACATGTGTCCCTGGAATGCTTTATAGTGAATCCCTTGAAAATATTTATAGGGATGATATTATTATTATTTTTAACAAAAGTACATGGGGGAAAAGTTAGTGTCCTCTATAACAACTAGAGATTACAATAAGAAAGAGATAAAACAGATTTTGATAATTGTTTTTTATTCTGTTTTTGTGATTATTTGACCTTGTTATTTTATTTGATTTTGTTTCCCTTTTTTATCAACTTTATTAGTCTTTTCAAAGGATCAGGTTTTAATTTTATAGTTTCTGTAGTGGTTTTTTTGGGGGGGGGTTTCCAAGTTTGTCTCTTCTCTAAATTTTTATGTCTTCTTTTTGATTATTTTAGGTTTATTTGTAGTCTTCAAATTTAAAAAATTCATATTTAGTTCATGAATACTCTCCTTTTCTGTCTTGTGAAGATGTAAAAATATAGTTTACCCAAAGGATTGCTTCAGGTATATCCTAGAAATTCTGGTATAATGATTCATCATTATTATCTTCTTTTAGGTCATTATCATTTCTATGATTTTTCTTTGACCCACTCGTTATCTAGGTTTTCACTACTGAGTCTTCATTTAAATCTGTGTCTTTTGTTTGTGCTGCCTGATTATTACTTTTGTTTTGCTTTGGTCTATAAAAGATTCATTTACTATTTCTTCTTTCTTAAATGTATTTGTAGTATCTCTATGCTCCAACACGGGGTCAGTTTTTGTAAAAGTTCCATGTAGTGTTGAAAAATACAGATTATTATTAAGCAGTCCAAATCAGAAGACACCATCTCTTAGCTCTAGTTTCTCCAACTATTTTGTCTGATTCTATATGTTCCTTTTTTTGTCTTTGTTAGCTTTGTCTAAAATGGAGAGACAATGAAGTTTCTTGCTATTACTGTACTACTTACATCTTCTTGTAATTTAATTAATTTTTCCTTTATGAATTTAGATGCAAAGGCATTTGTAGCATATAAGCTAAATATTAATTTTTGGTTTTTGACTACATTTCATTTCAACTTATTGCTTTATGGCATGAATTTTTGTTTTTGCTTTGTTTAACAGCATGATTGCAATTCCTGAATGTCCCAGTTTGCACCTCTTAACTGATGCTTATAACCACTTTAAAATGGGAATGTTAAACAATTACAAAACCAGTTTTTTAACATAAAAATATAAATCCTACCTTCACAAACATCCTGCATGGAGAAGTAGGTTGTTTGATTAATGTAGCCAGCATCTTCAACAAGAGAAGTAATACAGCCAATCAAAATCTTGGTACTGGAATCTGGAAGTTCACAGTAATTTTTGCTGTCATCTTCCCATTTATCAGAGACAGCTTCAACCTGCAAGGCAAAAACACTGAGCCCTATATTCTGGGGGTTTGAAATATAGTCAAGGTAGGGTAGGGAATAAGAGGCTATTTTTGTTAAATGATCAATACAAAATGTCCTAAAGTAGTTAATTCCTTTAGATTACTAAGTAAGTGCTTGAAGCACAACTTTATTACTGTTAGCTGATCTACCCAAAGTCCAAGTTCTAACAATAAATAACATTTATGAAGTATGATTGTGGCCCATGTAATAGTAAGAGTGGCGGGCATTTATCCAGTTAAAACTTTAAGGTTCCAAAGCATCTATCAGTGTGTTCTCTATGACACCAGTTATGTCATTTGATCCTTAAAAAAACCTCTTTGAGGGAAGTGCTACTGTTTCTGTTCTACAAATGAGAAAATTGAGGCTGACAGAGGTTAAATGATTTGCTCAGAATTACAAAGCTTTAATCAGCTGAGGTAGGATTTTAATTCAAGCCTTCCTAATACTAAATGCATTTAGCTGTGTAAAGTACTGAAAGGAGTAATTCAAATAAACAGGGCCCACCCTGGGAATTTATGGAAATAAGACTGATTTTTTTCCCTCCACGAATTCAATATGTACAGCAAACTCTGGCTCTATTCAATCCGGCTACAAGAAAATCTCAATTCTTTTTTGATAATCTTTTGTGTATGCGCTCTCCCTCTAGTAGAATGCAAGCTCTGTTCCTTATTTATACAATCTCTGGCTCTCCCCCAGCAGCCAGTACAGCATTCTGCACAGAGCAGACCCAGGAAGTCTTTGCTGCATTAAATGAATGAGGATCTAACATTTTCTTCCCAATCCTTTCCAAGTGATCAAAGTGCCTTAAGTCCACATCCTTGACTGAAACTTTACTTTTGTACTTCCCTGGAGAGTGGAGATGATTCTAAGCTCCCCAAAATACATAGCAGACCTTTAACATGGATGGTAGGAGGGGTCAGAGAGCTGGTGTATAGACATGGCCTGACCAAGTAAGTGCCTCTTTTATTAAAGGTGGCTGGCTGGCTCCCCAAACCAAACTTATGAGAACATTAACTAAAGTTTAAAGAGCTCCTTTTTGTGGTAGCAAAGAACTGGAAAAGGAGTTGATGCCCATCAATTGGGGAATGGCTGAACATGCTTGTGGTACATGAAGGTAATGGAATATTATTGTTCTATAAAAATGATGAATAAGCTGATTTTAGAAAGGCCTGGAAAGATTTACAGGAACTGATGCTGACCAAAACAAGCAGAACCAGGAATATATTTTACACACTAACAGCAAGAATGTGCAATGGTCAACTATGAAAGGTTTGGTTCTTCTCAGCAGTTCAATGATCCAAAGCAATCCCAACAGACTTTGGACAGAAAATACCATCTGCAGACAGAAAAAGATCTAAGGAGATTAAATGCAAATCAAAACATGCTATGTTCACTTCTTTTTTTCTATGTGTTTTTTTCCTCTATCCCATGGTTTTTCCCTTTTGCTGATTTTTTTTCTCCCAACATGTTTCTAAAGCAATGTGTATTAAAAATAAATTTACTACAAAAAAATAAAGTTCAAAGAGCTCAAATCTATACTGATGGATTGATTGGAGATCTTGCAGTTCCCATTACCTTCTCTTGACAGTAAGATCTACTTTGCAAAGCAAGTTACATGTCAGCAAGAACAGTTATTTTTTTTTAAACTTAGTTAATTTATGAACACAACATGTCAGTACTCTGACCTTCCTCCTCCTCTCAAATGCCACAACAGTCTTCCAGGCCACGTTACCTTGATGAGGAGTCTGGAAATTGTCAGGACCCATGGCCCATGGTTTCTACAATCTAAGCACAAATACTTAGCATCACACAGAATTCCAATGGTGTAGCTAGAGTGAAGGAAAGTACCAAGAGATGCATGGCGGATAGTGCCCACAAGTTCCCCAGACTGATACCCTCTTCAATGTGGAAAGAAAAGAAAACTACTTGCACAATCATTCCACTCACTCTGATCGCCTTCAATCCATTGGATATCTTATCCTCTTCCACAATGGCAGTCACCTCCTGGCCAATGTTCAGTGGCACGCTGCTGGTGACAACATCACTAGTGAAGCACACCAAATCATCAATCATCCCATAATCACTACAGTATCTGGTCACAACTCCCTGCACCGTTTTCAGCTTGGTGGTACCTACAAGTTGAGTAATCAGAATGTTTAAATCACAAATGAATCACAAACAATGAAAATTAGAAATGAAAGTAATCCCTGTCATAGGAAGACCTGGTCTAATGAAAGTAAAACTTTTAAAATGAAGAGTGACTCTATTACCATGGGCAGGTCACCTGAGCTTGTTTTCTCAGTCAAGAAATGGGGACAGTAAAGTCTTTAATACTTACCTCAAAGGGCTGTTAAGAAGCTTATATAAAATAATGGATGTTAAACATTTTAACATGTCAGCTACTGTAATTACCAGCACCCAAACAAGTGGCTGAAATATGTAGACTACCAAGATTAGGGAATTTCAAAATCTAGATAATGAATAATAAATGGTCACTTAATGAATGAATGAATTTAAGTCACATTTTAAATGTACTGGATTGTGTGTAGGGGAAAGGGGATGACACATGGCATGGAAGGGATAAAATTCTGATTGTAAGAACTAGACCTTGTCTACAGATTTCTATAGGGTTTTCCCTGTTCCATTTATCTTAAAAAGTTCCTCACATTTGCAGTGACACAAAAAACAATTTTATTTTGAAATTACATATAGGAGAAAGGACCAAAACATAGCTGTTAAATGAGACAAGGTTGAGGTAGGTAAGTGTGACATCAGAAAAATGACAGTTAAGGTCCAAAACATAAAAGAATAGAAACTGTGTGTGACCTATGTGAAATAAAACAAGGTGAACTAGGTATTTTGGAAATGAGATCACACGATTTCATAGCAATGACAGACTCAGTAGCAAGAGAGTCCTGTACCAACAAAAAGGTCCCTTAGTGGTCAAGAATTCCTTATCATGGAGAATGTCATTTGTGCTAAGATCTGAGAGAAAGAATGGTTGGCAGAGAGCCACTCTAAAGAGATCATATCAGGGAAAACAAAAGATTGAGTTTAGGGAGTCCGTAGTTAGATCTAGTCTAGTTCCATTGACAATGGGATACTTTCTAGACATACAACAGGTATCCTGCATGTAAAATGGGCAACTGTGATGAGGAGACTTCCACTATTCAAATATTTGTCAGGATGCTAGGAAATGGCTTACCTAGTTCATATGTTCATCTTTTAGAAGGTGGAGAAAGCAATGAGAGCAAGTCATTCTGGACCTGGTACTAACCAATTAAGTTACCAGGAATACAGAGACTTTCTCAATCCCCCTTAATACTTATGTCTTCCTTTCTGAGATCAGATTCAACTTATCCTTCAAACCTCTTGCTAATACATAATTGTTTGCTTGCTTTTGCCCCCATTAGCCCGAGAGCACCTCATTCAGGGACTTCTTTCTCCTTTCTTTGCATCCCCAGAGTTTAAAGTATAGTGTCTGGCATTAAGCAGGTGCTTAATGTTTGTTGATTTGACACAACTGAAATGTAGGAGAGTAAAATAAACACCAAAAGTCCTAAGAAATTTCAAGGCAATATTAATTTCAACCGGTGAGGGAGATGGGCACTTGAGGTTCTCTGGGAAAGTTTGTGGACACCCAAGAAATGAGGACACCAACAAAACTTTGACTGGTGGTGCATTTTAGTCAAGCACATAGCACAATATGAACAAAAGGTCGGAGAGTGGCCTAAGCTATTAACTTAATGAGGGAGGAAAGCAGAGTTCTGGTTTTATTTAAATTTGATATATCATCCAACCTGAGTCCAAGTGCTTAAAATTTTTTAATGAGACAGTTCAGACAATTTGGGGCTAGAAAAATGATATGGGAGAGGGAGTAATGAGTATTCATTCAATGCCTATTTTGTGCCAAAGACTGTGTTTTATAAATATCTAAATTACCTGACACGTGATTCTCTTATATAAGACAGGCAAGTATTATCTCCCTTTTACAGTTAAGAAAAATTGAGGCTATTCTTAGACCTTAGAACACAAAGAAGGAAACAATCCCCGTTCTCAAAGAAACATCTGTTGGAAGAGACAATCAATACAAATTTAGGTATATACACAATAAAGAGAATAGATCCAAAGCAAGGTGAGTACTAGCAGGTGGGAATAAAGATGTTTTATGTTAAAAGTGGTGTCTGAAGAACAGTGACATGAAGCAATCAGAAACTGTTAGGAGGAGAGAAAAGTTAGGCAGTGAAGGCCAAGGTTTGGAGATGGATAGTTGTACCATTATCACAGATCAGGTAAACAAGAGTAATACATAGGTTTGCAATGATAGACTGGAAAGGGCTTTAAAAGCCAGGAGTTTATTTTTTATTAGAGGGTTGGAGATGATATTAAGGAAGATCATTCTGGTAGTTGCATGCAGTGAGTTGGAATGGGGACAGATGAAGCAGGAGGCCTTTAGCATACTCTAGGTGAGAGGTGAGGAGACTGAGCAGAGAAAAAAAAATCAGATGTAAGATAGTGAATTAAAGTTATGTACTCTTTTAAACTTTCCCCACACAAGGTAGCAATCCAAGTGTTATCAGGACCCAAAGGACCTTGAGATTACATGATATAGTGTCCCAATAGTCATTAATCACCTCTAAAGCTTGAGAAGACATGATGGCTAATCAGACATGCACTCTTGCCATAATGCCAGCCATTTGGCAGCATCCTGATAGAAAAGCTTCCAAAAATGCCTCCAGTGGACAAGTAGGAGAGAACTAATCAACTCAGCTTTACAACTCCATGTGTTGAGGATTGATGAGAGAAACTCTGTTTACCACTCCCAACATCAGGCTTTCTAGAACATAATTTAGCAGTAAGTTTGGGCCATCTGCTCTGTTCTGGTCTCATGTGTATAGCTTTTTCTTCTGGGTTGAATAATTTAAATAATTCCCACATTGTTCCTGTAAAAATAGAAAGCCTATCATGGATGCATCACTGACCAATTAATTCACCATCCCTGTGCCTACATGGAAACTCCTTGCCCTAAGCATCTTTTTCATATGAATGGTTGTTTAGTTATGTCTCTCCCATTCTATATTTGCAGAGTTAATTTTTAATGGCTATGGTCAGAACTTTCCATTATTTCTATTAAATTTTATCTCATTAAATCAGTCTAATATAACATCATTTACATTTAAACTCACTCTCCCCAATTCATGTCATATGGAAATTAGGTAAGCACACCATCTCTCCTTCCATCTAAGTCACAGAGAGAAATCTGCAAATGAGCATTTCTTCAGGCTGACAATGATTCAATAATGAACACCTCTGGCATACTGTAAGTCAGCCAGTCCTGACTCAGCCTACTTGTCATTCATCCCATACCTATCAGTTTTGTTTATTAAAGCAAATCAACTGGAAAAAACCACCACCATCAACAACAACAGGATGGGGAGACACGGTTAGACAGTAATTCACGTGAAAAAAGACCTAACCACAACCTATTCAGTAAGACAAGGTGAGAGCCCTCTAAATCCAGTGGAATATTAGGCTGGATTAATGTCTGAAACAAGGCAGATTGTATTTTCCTTGTACTGTCTTGTTCAGATCACATGTGGAGTCCATTCAAGCCACCTAAAATGGACTAAGTTTCCTCTAGAGATATTGAATAACTCCTTACTGGAAGCACACTTTTTAAAGAGATTTATAAACAAAAATTGTAAAAATAAGGATAACGGTAACAGCAACATTATCTTATTTTATTCTCTCAACTACCCGGGAGGTGGGTGCCATTATCTTCCTGTTACAGCTGGGGAACTAAGGCGGGTAAGTTAAGAGATTTGTGCAGGGCCCCATAGCTGGATTTGCATTTATCTAAGTCATCCTGATTCCAGGTCCCATACTCTGCCGAGGGCTCCATCCATACACAACCTCTAAAGTCACTTCTAATTCTGGTGAACCCATTTGCCATATATGCACGTATATGTGCATACATACATAAAATAACACAATATAAATCATAATTTGTTACAGATATTTACTGAGTAACCCCCAACTCAGCAAGAATAGCAAAGTAGCATGAAATATACAAAATTCTCAATTGTAACAAGCCGGCTCTCGTCATCATCACGTGGCCGGCCTTCCCTTGGCTCGGTCACACTTTCTCTAGGCTCCCTTCCAAATCCCTCGGGGCTCTCTCCATTAACCAGCTACCCTTGGAGGACTGTCACCCCACCTTCGCGAGTGCCATGTAATAGTCAGAAGTAGGCCGAAGGAAACTTTATAAAGTGCTTTAATCCAAGCTGGGTAACCCGGGGAGGGAGGGCCTGACGCCCCCCCCCAGCCCCGCCCTGCCGCAGAGCCCTCCCGCCCCCCCCCCCCTCCCCCCCCCCCCCCCCCCCGTGGTTTTGGGCAGCCATCGGAAGAGGCTTTGGGTATCAGCCCCCTGGGAGAAACTGAGGCCCAGAGAGAATGGGAGACTCGAGGGTCCCAACAGGCCCCGCCCCCTCGGGGGAGACTGAGGCCCAGGGAGGGAGGAGGCGCGGGGGTCCCTTCCCAGCCGCCCGCCAGCATGAGGCTTCCTCTCAGCCTATCCCCCACCTTCTTCGGGTTCCTGCGGCTGCATCTCGGTGTCCTCCTCCAGGCCCTCAGCTCGCCTCCACAGGAAGGAGAAGGCTTTCGACACCAGCCGAAGCATGACCGGGCCTCGCCTAGCCACACTCCGAGGTCCAGTTCCTTCAGCTCCGTCGCCTCCGTCCTCAGAGAGCGCCCCACAGAGGTGCAACCCAGCCACGCAGTCGTGTGCTTGCTCGCCCGCCCACTTGACCTTTAGGAGCACGAGGCCTACGCCCGCCGCCTCGGCCAATGGGAGGGCAGCCTGCGCTCCCGCCGCACGCCTCGGCCGTTACCTCCGCCCCCGCGCTCGAGGCGTCTCACGTGGTCCCTCTGCCCGCACCCCTTAAAGACCTCGTGGTAGACATAGATGGTGAGGGAAACGTATCCTCTCCCTGGCCTCCGGCCGCTCAAAATCCCTTCCCTTCCTCTCGCAAAAACCTAAACCAAAGGGAGCCCTAAGGGGCAGATCTGTGGGCGCCATAACCTTTGGCCAGGGGGAGGAGGTGGGCCCTTTTCTTATAAACTGGAAGGCAGGCCCCGGGACTAAGGAGGAGACATCCGGCCGGGCACTCGCGGCAGCTACAGTAGTTTCCTTCCCATCTTAGCCACATCCCCCAGGCTGTGTCCCATCTCATTCACTCAGTGTAATTTATCAATAAAAAGTCCCCATATTCTCAGCTCTCCAACCTTTGGGCACGAACCTCCCCGCCTCGACCCTCGGGTCACAGCTTCCTCTGGTTGCCTGTGATGTCACCTTTTATATATGTCCACCAATTGAATCCATTTGGAGCTTGTCTCAGAGCGTGGTGCGGGAATGGTGGAGAACGGGCGAACCGTTAGTGTCCGATTCTTCTAGCAGGTGTCCGGTAGTTGGGCCGTTCGTTCTAATGTCTTTGGGTTTATTCCGCGCTGCCCAGTTGAACACACACCTGATCTGTTCTATTGGTCAATTTTTTTCCCCCTTTGTAAGCAAGGACCAACTTGCTCTGATGATTGCTGCTTTGGAGTATTGTTGGACGTCTGCCACTTCAAAGTCCTCTTTCTGGTCCTCCATTATTACTCTTGAGATTCTTGATCTTTTGTTCTGCCAGTTAATTTTTTTTTTGAACTACACAATAATCCTTTGGTAGTTCCGCATTGAATAAATAAGTTAAGGTAGGTAGTATTACTTATCCTATTATAGCCATCTACCCCAGAGAGGTAAAGTTTCTTTAATTATTCAGATCTATGTGTTTTTATTTCCTTAAAGAGTGCTTTATTGTTCTACTTAACTAATTCCTTTTTTATTGTTGTTCAGTCATGTCCAACTCTTCATGATCCCTTTTTTTTTTTTTTTGGCAGAGATACTGAAGTGGCTTGCCATTTCCCTTTCCAACTCGTTTGACAGATAAGGAAACTGAGGCAAAATTAAGTGATTTGCTTAGGGTCACACAGCTAGGATATATTTGAAGTCAGACTCGGGAAGATGTCTTCCTGACTCCATGCCTGATGCTCTGTCCCTTATGGTGCCACCTTAAATATGGTATAACAGAGCATAAATATTTTAAAAATAAATAATAGCATTTTATTTTCAAAATCCATGCAAAGATACTTTTCAACATTCACCCTTGCAAAACCTTGTGTAACAAACTTTTCTCCTTCCTTTTCCCCACCTTCTCCCCTAAACAGCAATGCTAGTACAATTCTTCTATACATATTTCCATATTTATCATGCTGCACCAAAAAAAAATCAGACCAAAAAAGAAAAAAATAAGAAAGAAAACAAAAAGCAAGCAAACAAAGATGAAGAAATTATGTTGTGATCCATATTCAGTCTTCTTTCTGGATACACATGCTTCTCTCCATCACAAAGTCTATTGGAACTGGCCTGAATCACTTCATTGTTGAAAAGAGCCAAGTCCCTCAGAATTGATCATTTTATAATCTTGTTGTCATGTACAGTGATCTCCTGGTTCTGCTCACTTCACTTAGCATCAGTTTATGTAGGTCTCCGCAGACCTTTCTGAAATCATCCTGCTGATCATTTCTTACAGAACAATAATATTCCATTACATTCATATACTATAACTTATTCAACTATTCTCCAGCTGATGGGCATCCACTCAGTTTCCAGTTCCTTGCCATTACAAAAAGGGCTGCTACAAACTTTTTTTGCACATGTGAGTCCTTTTTCCTTTTTTATGATCTCTTTGGGATATGAGCCCAGTAGAGACACTGAGGGATCAAAGAATATGTAGTTTGATAGCCCTTTGGGCATATTCCAAATTGCTTTTCAGAATGGTTCAGTTCATAACTCCACCAACAATGCATTAATGTCCCAGTTTTCCTACATCCCCTCCAACATTTATCATTATCTTTTCCTGTCATCTTAGCCTATCTTTTAGATATGTAGTGGTATCTTAGAGTTGTCTTAATTTGCATTTCTTTGATCAATAGTGATTTAGAGCATTTTTTCATATGACTAGAAATGGTTTTAATTTCTTCATCTGGAAATTGTCCATATTCTTTGATCATTTATCAATTGGAGGATGGTTTGTATTCTTATAAATTTGAATCAATTCTCTATATATTTTAGAAATGAGGCCTTTATCAGCCCCCTTGGATGTAAAGATTTCTCCCCATTTTTCTGCTTTCTAATCTTGTCTGCATTAGTTTTGTTTGTACAAAACCTTTTAAATTTAATATAATCAAAATTATCTGGCATAAATATTCTTTAAATTTTTTCTTTTCATTAATCTGTTCCTTTTACTTTACCCTAAATCAAACTAATTAAAAAAATAAAATGAAGCCCTCAGTTGTGTTGCTTTCTGCATTTTAAGTTTGTTATGTCTCTGCCATCTTCATTATTTTGGACTTGTGGTTTATGTTTTTGTTGATCAAACATAAAATATTTTGAAGTTTTTTTTCCATGTATCAGCTCATAGGTGTCTCCCCATTTTCCTCTAAAACTATCCATTTCATTATTTCTTGTGGCACAATGATCTTTTATATTTCTATACCACAATGTGTTTAGCCATTCCATGATAGGAAACTAGTTCCTTAATTTTTGGCTACCATAAAAAGAGCTACTGCAAATATTATTGTACATATAAATTGGTCCTTTTCCCCTTATCTTCTTTTTGGGGAGGAGGTATAGACTAAGTAGTGATATTGCAGAGTCATAGACATGCACAGAGTTAGTCACTTTTGGAACAAGTTCAATTTGCTTTCCAGACTAACTGAACCAATCCATAGTTCCACCATTTTTTAAATTTCCTTTTCAGTTGTTGTGAGTTCTTTTTCACCTCTGAAATAGTTTGGATTTCCTCTCTCAATCAGATTAGCTAACTTTGTAAGGATCTTGTGTAATTTATCTATTTCCTTGACCAACTTTTCTCTTTTGTAATACATTTATAGATGATTTCACAAATGCTCAGATCACCTACAATAGCTTGGAACATGCTTCTGGAAGAATACAGCCTGTGTTGACTTACCATATAAGGGTGGGAACAGCCTCTTTCCTTTGAATAACTTGTCTTGGCTGTCTTTACATGAGGCAGGCCCTCTCTCTGGTAGTTTATAAGCCAGGCTGAGGAAGTACAGGAAGGAATTAATACCTTTAGGTGTTGGGGAAAATGTTGATATTTTTGTCCTTTCTCTACCTTTGAAGTAAATATTCTTTTGTAAAAGCTAATCTGATTATTGAGTGGAATTGGGGTGCATAGACCCATATAGTTAAGCAGGGGCTTAAACCAGTGACAGATGAGAGACCATTCCTCCTGCCCCCTACCAGAATCTTTGGGAAGGAGATGGATCCAACCTTCCCCTATTACTCAAACCCCAAGTGTAATGTCAGGTTTTCAGGCAGAAAGGGGATTAAATTCATAATTTTACTTGGTTTCTGTATAGCAGGGCTCTTTAAACATTTCCACTCTCCCTTTTTGCCTAAGAAATTTTTACTTGACCCCTGGTATATGGGTATACAAATGGGTATGCAAATCAAACATTTACAGATAATAAATCATAAAGAAATTCATTTTAAAGCAATTTTATGATCTACATATAATTTTATCATTTATTAAAGAGGAAAGCAAATTCACATACTAATGAATTGGATGTACTTGTTTATTTTTATATAAAGAATTAAATCTTGGTGGACTATGGTACTTTTTATTGTTGCCAAACTTTTTTTTTGTTTGGTTTGGTTTTTTGCTGAGGCAATTGGGGTTAAGTGACTTGCCCAGGGTCACACAGCTAGGAGGTATTAAGTGTCTGAGACCAGATTTGAATTCAAGTCCTCCTGATTTCAGGGCTGGTGCTCTATTCACTGCACCAACTAGCTGCACTGTTGCCAAATTTTTCACAATCCCCACATTCAATTACTCAGTCCCATATGGGATGGTGACCTATAATTTAAGAATCTTTGCTGTATAGCATTAATTCAAGTCCAAATCTCCCTGGGATTGCCTCCTGGGACAAATGGCTTTTCAGGGTTTTCCTGCTGAAGTTAGTTGTAATATCCAGCCAGGAATCTTGAGTTCTAGGATCACCTTGTCACAAGTTACTGAGTCCTAAACTCAAAAAATAATTTCATACAAGTAGAATTAAAAGGCCAAATGAAACAAGACCAAAACCCTACTTATTTCTTGGGGCTAAGGAAAGGGGGAGTCTAAAAGGAGGAAAAGTGGCCCTTTTCCACCCCACTTACTGCCTGTTGCCCATGTTATGGGTGAACAAGACCTTCATTCCCCACCGTCAAGTGTCCCAGTCTGGTGACTTTAACGATACAGTCAGTTCTGGCTTCTCAGACAATGGAAAGAAACCTTTTCCCACCCAATTCAGACTTTATTCCAGAAGCAAGTCCTTGGTATTTCCATGTGGGTGCCGACATCTTGGGTAATCTGGGCAAATGTTAAAGTCTCATTGTACATATGCCCAATAGTTTTTTATGCTTATTACTTTGTGATATAGTTTGAGATCTGCTGCTGCTAGGCTCCTGCTTTTTATGTTTTAATTTTCACTCCTATATGGGTTTTTATGATGCTACTTTTTCCTGGTTCCCTTCTTGTCAGTTTGCTCCTTAGTGCTTTCCTTTGCTGTTTCAGTATATTTACGTTACCCTGAGTTAGTGTTTTGCAAAACAGTTGGCTGTCCTCTCTCCTTCCAATACTCCTCCCCTACTCCTTCCATCCTCACCCCTTCTTTCCCCTCTTTCTTCCCTCTCTTTCCCTCCCCTTGAGATTCTTGGCCGTTGGTTCTTTCAGATGAATTTTGGGATGATTTGATTACCCTGGGCCAGAGCTAGGCTTCCTGCTGTTGGCCAGTTCTTGCTACATAATAGATATTTAATAAATATTTTCTAGTCACTGAAATGGGTGAAGACTACTATACTATATATAAAAAAATAAGGAACCTTTTCTCAGGAACTGAATTGATGAACTATAGAGATGATGGCTTTAATGGGGCTGAAACTCTTAATAATCCAGAACAGTTTGGAAATCTCTGTTTTGTTTGTTTTGGCTTTAAGTTCTAGTAATTGAATACTACTGTCTTTATAATTCTGTGCAAATGGTGTAAATATTTGACTAGTATTTTCTCTAAATTAAAAGGGAAAAGAAGATGGATTTATGAGTTAGAATCAATTGGAATCATTAAGGTATTTTTTAAAAGGCACTTATTAAGTGAAGAATGGGCCCAGAAAAAATTGGGAAGTTTGTATGTGGTCTAATTGGACCGGCTGAATTCATAGGTTATTTTTTATGAAGGTGATGACTGAATTTTTTTTTTTTGGTTAAAGGAAGAAAACAGCCAACATAATGAAATGGGAAAGCTGATAGCTTTGCTAAAGTTGGACTTGAATATAGTGTCAGGTATTGATGTCTTTGTATGTTATGGTTTGAACTCTTTCATGGTTATAATGGTTCTTAACAGGTTCACTCTTAAAAGATTGTTGTCACTATTCAGCTGCCAGGATTCTCAGACTAAGTGCATTCCTGTAGTTTTTCCTTGTTTATTGAGCTCAAAAAAGGGGTTCAGGGCAACTGTTGATGTATATCAGTACTGCCTATTCGAATTTTAATTGTGTTCTTTGATTGGGACTATATTGTTAAAGTGCCTTTCCTGCTTAAGTCAAGTGAGTAAATGTTTGACTTTTTAAAGATTTTTTAAAAATCACTATTATTACTACTTAAAACAGAAGTCCTTGAAATGATATAATTTTTTTTTGTAAAAGCAAGTTCATATTATTTTAAGGAAAGAATTAAAGTTTAATAGTGTGAATAGGAAGCATCATTAATTTATATTTTAAAGAACTTTTATTTTCAAGTGGTCTTTCTCCCTTCTCATTACACACTAAAGCATAAGAATTATATTATCTATATTATATACTATTACATAATATTATAAGAATTATGTATGAGAGAATCTATTTAAAATATTATTTTGGGAGCTTCTAAACACACATAAATTAACAGTAGCACTTTCTTAGTGTTCAGGTGGGCCACAGTTTTTAGAAAAGAATATGAAACATACATTAAACTGTTATATATCCAGGGAAATGATTGGGTAGTAGGATGAAACTTTTCTGTGTATGAAATTTTACTCAAGTTTTTTCAAGGTTCTTCTCCTCATTAAAATTCAGGAGACATTCTCCTGTTCCTTGGCTTAACTACAGTTTTTGCTGGGCTTTTGTTCCATTTCTGAATAGATGTTTTTGAAACCCAAAGTGGAGGAACAAACTTCTCAAAGAAAGGATAAATTGTTAACCAGTGAGAGTATTACAGTGACCAGACAAGTCCACTCACTAAACTGTTTAGACCTGACAGCAGACTTTTTGGTTGCAGGTAAGTGAAGACATTTTAAACCACTAAAAAATATTTGTCAGCCCATTGTTGCATAGAAGTGCTTTTTAGAAGTCTGAAACGGCTTGGGAAAGAATGAGAGAAATCAGGGATTCTTTGAATTTGTAAAGTGAAGTTGTTCCTTTAAAAATCTTTAATATGTCGTACTTGGGAAAGAGAAGGGAATCATTTATTCATTGACTCGGCATATATCTTCTCAAGTTGTAAAGCTACACTTATTCAGCAGGCTTCAAGTACATAAACTAATGGAGCTCCATTTGTTCTCCAGAGTGATTAGTTCCTGCTCAACTCCAAGGGCATCTCCTATTGTAGTCAAGGTCATCTCAGATGTCTCTGGTCTTCTCTAACTTTGTTCTGTGATTCAGATCTGTGACTTCCAAAGGGAAAAAGGAACAAGTAATTTGTTAACCTTTAAGAACAGAGATTCCCCTGTGGCCCTTGCCACTCCACCTTCCCATGCACTTAAGGATATGAATTATGTTTATTTGTGTTAATATCTTAGAAGCCTGCTAGATTGTGGAATGGAAACTTTTGGTTTTTAGCCCTAAATAAACTCAGTGCTCTACTTACACTCCCCACTTAGCAAATGTTTTTCCCATTGTATGCTTTATTACAAATGTTAATCTAAAGAAGTTTTTTCAAGTATTATGACAAGAGAAGATCCCTACAGAGAAGAATTTAGTTATGACAGGATGCCAACCCTGGAGCGTGGAAGACAGGAAGCTGTGCATTATTCTCCAGATATAAAATCCAATGACCTTCAGCTAGCCAAAAGATTCCATCCCTGTTTCAGTTATCGAACATGGATCTTTTCTTTGTTGATGGGGGTAAGTACCTCAAACATAAGACAAAGGAAAATGGCACATTTATGACAACTGGGAAAGCTTTACTAAAGAAATTCTTTAAATGTTAAGTGTAATTACATAAAAAGATATTTTGACAAAATGTAGAAAGCCCTTTTGTTGTTCATTAGACTGTTCTGTAATATCAGAACTGGCAAAGCCAATCTTTAGATCTATTACATCTGTTTCTGGGCATTAGCTTTTAAATTTCTGTTTTGATCATTTTCTAAATTGTCTTTTTAATCTGTACTCTATGAACTCAAAATTTTTTTGATAACCATTTAAATATAATTTGTTTTCATTGAAACCCTATATATGTCATTGTACTCATTTAGAAACATTAATCTGAAAAAGTGCCATGGGTACCAAAGGCATCTATAACACAAAAAAGCTTAAGAATCTTATTGAAACTGTTAAATTATTAATTTTCCTTAGATTGTGTTTCAGTGAGCATTTAAAAAATTGTATGCTAAGATAACCACAAAACTAAATGGGTTGCAGAAAATCTCTAAAGTTGATTCAGTTCTGAATTTTGAAAGAGCGGGGATCTACCATCTAAGAATTGGAGCTTATCCGGAATTCCCAATAATAACAACATGGCATCAGGGAATTTCAGCAGGCAGCTGGTCTGCAATCTTTCTCAAAAAGAGTACAGCATTGTAAGGTGGCCAAGTGGGAGGACCTCTTCTGGATGCCTGGGTCTGAGAAATCATTCTGTTACACTGGCTCCAGGGTGCCTCATCTTGTTAAAAACTAAAACTAAACACTTATTCTTTACAATTCATAAAACCAAATAAGCATAAAAGAAATGCAAATAATTTTCAGATGATGTTTTTGTCTAAGTTTGTAGCATTTATATGCAAGAGGTTATTGTCTCTGTTCCTGGAATTACTCTTGAGGGCCGGCACAGAACCTGAAAAAGAAGGAGCTTTGAAAGGCTCTGACTTTGGACGAAACTTAAAAAATGCCTTTGATTTATAGAAGCTATATATATTTTTTGTATTGGGGCTTTTTTAAAAAAGCATTTCCATTAGCTTTCTTTATGGCTGTTAGGAAACAAAATTTAGTTGTTTATTTTAGTTAGAATTTCCTTAAGATAATTACATTACTTCCTAGCCATTACTTTGGCTTCAGTAGTTGTTATATACAATTTTTATTGTTAAGACATCTTATTTCCAAAATTCTTTTTTTATACTGAACTATATAGTTCAGCCTATTTCCCTAAATTTCTAAACTCAAAACATTTCTGCCAGTTTTGTAGGTGCCTATACATTTGCAAGCCAATTCACTCTTCTGAGTTCAAATCTCTACAACAGTTCTCAGTAGCTTTGGAAACCTGGTCATTGGATAGTTGCCATCTTTTGATGGCTTCCTTCAATAATAACCAAACACCAGTCAGGTGTTGTGCTTTCAAAAATTATCTGTTTTCTTATTGTTGAGCTTTTTTGCTTATTGTGTTTTGCCCAGTCTCAGCCTTAACCTTAATTTGTATTTCTATTTTTCAGAGTTGCCTCCTTGTCACTTCTGGCTTTTCACTTTATCTGGGAAATGTTTTCCCTTCTGAAATGGATTATTTACGCTGTGCAGCAGGTTCAGTAAGCAAAGTTCTTAATTGTGTACTTTTTATACTGCTAAAACATACTCTCTTGAGTATTTGTATTACTTCACTCTTGAATTTTCAGACTGGTGTTTTTTATTTCTTCCAAAGTATCTTCCTTCTGCTTTTACTTCATTTTATTATGATTGAATGATCGTAGTATCATAGATAAAAGCTGGAAAACAAGTTAGAGGTCATTGAGCCCAGCTCTCTCATTTTAAAGGTAAATTCCAGTAATGGCCTCTTAGCTTGCTAGATTGATCAGTTCTATAATCTCCAAATCATACAGAACATGTTTCATCACTAAAAGCTAGGTACCGTTCCTTTTGACGGTGGAATCATAGTTACAATCCCAAAAGAACCAGAAGGATTTGAGTTAGAGAACTCTGGGCAGGCCTTCATTTCAGGAGGGATATGAGGATACTGGTGGCTCATGGAATAGAACTGGCACTTTAAGATTGGCTCAGATGGGCTCTATCATGGAGGGAGCATGGTAGTGTCAGCTCTGTTTTACTGAGGAAGGAGATGAAGATCAGAGAAAGCCAGGGTTTGTCCACAGTTACCAAGCCTTGGTTCGGCAAAGCCAGGACCTCTGATTCTGAGGGCGGTCCTCTTCCCAGAGAGTGGAGAGAACATTTGAGAGTCAGCAGAATAATCAGTTAGCAGACATGGGTTAAGCACCTACTGTGTGCCAGGTGCTGGGCTAGGGCTGGGGCATGAAAAGAAAGGCAAAGGATAGTGACTGCCCTCAAGGACCTCAGTCTATACTAAGGAAAGGGTGAAAACCTAGAGGCCTGGGTAAGTCCTTCAGCCCCTTGCAGGGACCTCCCAGAGAGAGAGGGAGAGGCCCCAGGGCCTGGAAGTATTGGGAGGGAAGAGGAGAGCTGATCAGATCTTTCTAGAGCTTGCTGGTTTTGCAGACAAGAGAGCAGCTAGGAGAGAATTGCTATGATCTAAAAAATCTCTTAGAACCAAAGGACAAAGAAATGGAATCTACTGCTCACCTTCTGAAAGAAAACTCCAGATGGTAACTCCCAAGAATATCATAGCCAAAGTGCAGAGAAAATACTGCAGAAAAGCCAGAAAAAGGAGCCACAGTCAGCATTGCCCATGATGTAGCCCCCCCACAGCTACTGGCTATAAAGGCTTGGAGGGTTAGAAGGCAAAAGATACAGAATTAATTACCCAGCACAACCAAGGGAGGTTCCCCTTTTAATGAAATAGAAGGCTTCCATGCATTCCTGATAAAAGACCAGAGCTGTGTAGAAACTTTGAAGCTCAAAAGTAGAAGTTAAGAGAAACACCAAGAGGTCAACATCATTTTATTCAGGGACTAACGGGCTAAGGACCAAACAGGCACCAACATGTGCATACACAGGTAACACATGTAATCTCCTCTGAACCCTATCATCAGTTAGAAGAATTAGAAGCAGTTTTGTTAGATCTGGTGATTTCTTTTTGGAGGCATTTGAGCAAAGTAACTGACTTGCCCAGGATTACACAACTAGTAAATGTCTGAAGTCGGATTTGAAGTCAGATCATCCTGACTCCAGGCCCAGGACTCTATCCACTGGGCCTGGAGTCAGGCCCATCTTATGATCTAACTAGATGAATGAAAAGGGAAGGAGGAGTATAGTAGGAAAGGAGGAAGGGAGAGGGGAAAGATTCCGGGGAAATGATCTCCCCTAATCAGGGTGTGAAATTAGACGCCTAGACAAACATGCTGGGAGACTGATGCTCAAATCTTATTCTCACTTGAACTGATAAAAGAAACAAAGAATACACAAATGCAAACACAGTTGGGCACAGAAATTCATTCCACTTAACAGGAAAGTCAGAAGGATGAGAGAGAAGGGGGAAGGAGGAATTAGAGGAAAGGGAGATTAAAGGAAGGATTATTCCTAAATTAAACAAATCTCTGAGCTAATCCTTATCTGAGTTTTGGTTGGGAAATCTATTTTAGTTTCTCCTGTGCTCATGTCAAAATAGATCATTCCCAAAGATTTCATGGTAAAAAGCCAAGGAGGTATAAAGAAGAGAATGGTTTCAGGGCCCAATTTGCCTCCTTCTATTTTGTGCATATTTTCAGAATTGGGCTGGTTAGGGAAAAAAAAAAGACCAAAAAGACTGGAAATCTTTGCCCAGTTTCCCTTAGGAAGAAAATTTGTGAAACCCTCCTCTCTTGAAATGAAGTATTTTAATTTTCTTACTTGTTCCCTTGTGCCTCACTATTTCAGTAGAAGTAGCAAATGAGATTTCAGGATGTTATCTCTAATTAGGTTCTTCTTTGGGTCTATCCCTTCTAATGTAATTTAAGCCCTTTGAGGGTATAAACAGTCATTTCTCATCTTTAAACTTGTAATTTGCAATCTATCATATAGTAAGCATACAAATAAGTATTTGTTTAGTTGAATCACAGTGAGTGAATTTTAAAAACATTTATTTATTTATTTATTTTGTGACATTATAATCTCCTTGAGAGAAGGAAACATGCCTTTGTGTCATCCATAGGGAGGAATACTTGGTGGAAATTAAATACGTGGCAACATCTACCTGAATGTGCTCATTTTTGTGAAGTTTCACATGGCTAGCATTTCTCTAGGACTTACTAAATTGTACTAAAATCACCTTCACTTTGTATATCTGAAGGCATACCAAAGTATAGAATGTTTTTTCCTACTTTGTACAGTTTTCATCTCCATCCCAGAAAAACCTAACAGTTTAATTTGATGTCCTGTTAGTGAACTTTCTGCTTCATCTTTTCTTTTGATTTTTTCAGTGTATTCCTTCAGCAATTGTGAGTTTTGCTATAGCACGAAACAAGGTAAATGTGGTGAGTATCTAGAACTATGACTCTCGGGCCCTCTTTCTCCTCCCAGCCTCTCCTTGTTTCCCCATTACATTGGCATTTGTAGATTAAACCTCAAGGTCTCTTCAATAGGGAGATCAGTCCTGTGTGGAGATTTCTAAAAAGAAGAAAAATATAAATAAATGGATAAATAGTTAGATAAACAAATATTTGTTTAAAACAGTGCCTTCTGTTTATAAGACAGAAAGATAAAAACAACAGCTCCTGTTCTTCAGGAGCTTATGTTCTAATGGTTGTTGTTGTGGGTGAAATTTAACAAAAAGGTAAACCAAGGCAATTTTTTGGAGCAAGTTAACTTTTATTAGCAGGGGCATACTCCTTGTCAATAATTGGGTCAGGCTCTTGTCTCAATTATGATAAAGATTTCTAACAAACAGCTATCCTTTTATAGGTTTGAGGGAGGATAGAACAAAGAACAGAATAGAGTAGAACAAAGAACAGGATAGAGTAGATGACATCTCAGGATTGGGGAAAAGGTGATTGGCTACAGAGCTGAGGCATGATTGGTTGGAAGTTTGGTAAGCATTGCTCTCCCTCCTCCCTCTTGCTCCTTGTTTGAATCCAGGTACAAGGTAGCAGTCAGACTTTTGGGCAGCAAACCAGACATCCTAGTGGACAACATGGTAGCTTAAAGATATTAAACCCTTACTACTTATTCATGTGAATTTGGCAGCTCAGTTCCCTGAGGCAAGAATAGATCAGTGATTAGCAGGGGAGCTGGATGCTTAAAGTTAATATCTTACAGACCAGCTGAATTTTGAACCAAATTTGAAGAAAAAGATTAAAAGCAATTTACAGGCCAAAATCAATTATCTGTCAATAATAAAATGATACAGAATACTGTTCATTTCACTATATCTGTTTTATGTCCATAATTAAGGTGAACTTTAATTATAGGATTATAGACCTCTTAGGATTTAAAAAATATTACATGATAAACTTTGGGATATTTAGAAAGAAATGGAGGCATCCCAACACAGTAATGAGGATTATTGGCTCCAATTTGTTTATCTCATGATCTTTCATTCTTTAGCTAATAATCCAAGAAAAATCACTGTTACTGTTTATTGTTTTTCAGATTCCAAACTTTCAGATTTTGTTTGTTTCGACATTTGCCATCACAA
The DNA here is from genome assembly GCA_023553655.1 of Myrmecobius fasciatus. Taxonomy (NCBI): domain Eukaryota; kingdom Metazoa; phylum Chordata; class Mammalia; order Dasyuromorphia; family Myrmecobiidae; genus Myrmecobius; species Myrmecobius fasciatus. The sequence goes on from JAJPUD010001454.1 coordinate 136,252, forward strand.
CAACATGTTTAGTTTGGTTTGGATGTAAACTTGTCCTGAATCCATCAGCAATAAATGTGAGTTACTTTAAAAAGAGAAATTGTAAATATTTTTCTTATACTAATCTTACATAGGATATGCTGCTAACACTACAAAGGCCTCCCCAGCACAGCTTTTAGGAAGTGTTCTCCCAAGTTAGAGTTGGAGACATTCTTGCTTATCTTTGTCTCCTCTCAGCATAGACAATCAGTAACTTGGGTATTCAGTGAATATTTGTTGAATTCGTTTTTGAAATATTATTTTTGCTATGTTTTCTCACAAACCAATAAACATTAAGTGCCTATCATTTACCATACATTGTACTAGGTGCCATTATAAAAATTACAGTTAATACAATTATAATGAGAGTTGCTGCTCTCAAGGAGCTGACTATCCATTGAGGAAATAACATGTACACAACCAGGTCTAGACAGGCCATTTGGGCATTGAGTGTGGGAGCATGAAAAGCTTCAATTTGGCACTGTTGATTCTAGCAGAGAGCTTGTTAGAACCCCCTAATTTTGGAAGCTCTTGTAGAAGCTGCTTGAGGTTGAGACCAGTAATTCATGAATTCAGTTCAGTTCAACAATAAATGTTTCTTGATTTGGTGGCACAGTAGGCAGACTGCCAGGCTGGACTCAGGAAAATCTGAATTCAAATCCATCCTCAGATACTTGTTAGCTGTGTGATGTTGGGCAAGTTAGTTAACTTCTGTTGGACTCAGTTTCCTCAACTGTAAAACTGTGAAATGGAGACATAGTCACCTTCTTGAGAGGGCTACTGCTTGGGACCAAGTGAGTAAGATTTTATAAAGGACTCAGCTGGAATATAACAGGCACCTAATAAATACTTGCTGCTTTCCCCTGGCCCCTCCACTTTCCCCTTAAGCCTACACTTGTCTACATGTATGGAAAGGCAAGGACTAAACAGTCCTGTTCCCCCAGCAGCTTAATCTGCTGGGGGGCCTCGTGTGTGCTCGGACTTGGGTGGTGTTTTGGACCTCAGGTGGACCTTTGTCTGTGCCTGAGCAGGAATCATTCTCCAGCAGGGCCTGCACAGGCCCCCTCCCACTCTGCTTTTCCTTGTAGTTTCACACGTGTTTTTCCTGGCTCTGCCCCTTCATGGCCATGTCCACACCATGCTGCCCGCTCTCCAGCTATCATCCTTAGCTCTGTGCTGGCCCCTCTCCCCACCCTTGGGTTCTGCCCCTGATTTGTTTGCTGTGCTCTGAGCAGGAAGCCTGAGGCAGGCCAGAACTAAGACCCTTTCTGACCCACATGACCCAGTTGCTGGTCCACCCGTGCTCCTTGTATATCTTGTTTCTCCCCATAGCAGAACACTGGCTCTTTGACATCAGGGAGGATTCACTCAGTGCCCACCTCTGCCCCGGGTTCTCAGCAGCCTTCTCACCCTAGAGACCTCTTCCCGGCGGCCTCCTCTTGACTGGATCTCACAGGCTGGCTGCTGCCACGAGGGTGCCTGTGTTCATCTCAGTTTCTTGTGTCCCACTGGGGCCACTGTGCCTTGGGTGTAGCATTGCCCTGTGACCTCCCAGGTCACAGGTCACCTGCTTGGTGATGTAATGACACCTGCCTAGCCTGTGCATAGCTTGCTATATTTCCAAGCTGTACTTTCCCAGGCATTCTGGCCTGCTCAATCTGCACTTAGCTGACAGTAATTTGTGTCATTCTGACCTGGCACCAACCCCTACTTCAGTCTGCTCATTGGCTGGTGGAGGCTGGGAAACTTCAGGAACAAAGATATTATGGAAACTGATCTGCAGGGGTGATAAGCTACCTGCCCAGATAGGAGGAGAGACAGTTTGTCTGAGAATGCTAAAATTTCTCCTTGAACCCAGCTTTCACATAGTCCCTTCATACACTGACTGATTCATCTACTTTTTGTTTTCATTTGTATTTCCTTAGCAACATTGTGGTTAAAAAGCATTTAAGGGTACAATTAATGATAATAAACGGAGTCGAAGTCGGAGATCACATTCTTTATGATTACTTGACTTCATTTTGAAAGAACACTGGTGTTTTTTTGTCTTTCTTTCTCTCGCTTTTCATGATCTCTGTGAGAGCCAGAACAGCTGTTCTGATAACTGGCATTTTCACGAGTTGTTCATTCCACCTTGCCCCATTAGGAGGTAAGCTTCCCGAAGGTTTCTTTTTGCTTATACTTTGTGTTCCTTATGCCACTCAATCTTGAGCCAAGCAAGCTACCCCATCTCTTCTTCTCCAGAACAACCTCTTGTGGGTACCATGGCATTTGCCACGATGGCTTCAGTTTTCCCCCTGCACACAGCAGGTAGCCTGAGGTCTGGACCTCTCACACATCTGAGTCATTCCACTCTGACCTTTTTCTTGCCCATAATCGGCTCCTGGAACCAAAAGTCTTCAAGATGCGTTCTAATCAGAGAAGCGCCCTCCAAGATGTGGTACCACAATACTGCCCTTATTCTGGATGCCAGCCTCTTTCTTTTTCCAGACCTTTTATTGGGCAATTTAGGGTCATAATCACATCTTTGCCATTACACTATCTCAGTCCATCAAATCTCTTTCTCATGTAGTCATGCTTCTTGTATATTGTACCAAATCTTTTCCACTAATCAAGCTTTTATTTTTTTAACCAAAACCAAGTTGTTTTTGATGATTACTACTTTTTAGTAGAATTTGAGATCTTAACACTATGAGCCCTTCTCATTTTATTTTTTCATTATTTCTCATTTTTCTTGACATTTTCTTCATCCAGGTGAATTTTTCCCACTCTCTATTAAAAACTATTTAGAGAGTTTGATTGCTGTGACATTGAATAAATTAATTTAGATGTTTTGCCATTTTTTATATTGGCTTAAAGTACTCAAAAGTATTCTGTAGTGTAGAATAGGCTATAACTGAGATTAAGTTAATCTTCTGCAAATTGCTTATTTTTTTTAACATATGAGAAAAGGAGTGGTGCTGGGTGAGGAAGCTTGAGAAGGGATTTCTTCCACTGCCTTGTTGGAGCAGAAGGGAGTTGTGCATTCTCTGGGGGTCCTACCTTTTGAACCAACTATACATCCAATGTGGTCAGTTCCACATGTGTGTGCATGGTGTGAAGTGGTTTCTGTGTAGGTAAAGCACATTGCACTATTATTTGTTAGTGTTATCATTCATTTCTAAATCTACTTCTTTCTGTTTGATTTCTGCACCTTTTGCCACAGTCTAACTTGAGTTATAGTTATTTGTCTGTGTATCTTATTCCTTTATTTAACTGAAGAGTTCTTACTGGGCAGGGATTGACTTGTGTTCCATCTTTGTGTCTTCAGTATTTAGGATGAGACGCTCTACCTAGTCAGCTTTTAATTAACTTTTTTTTAATTGAATCGAACACTCGTCACAGGTGCCCATCCAGCTTCAGTTGACAAACTCTTTTAATAGAGGAAAATCAACAGTTTCAAAAATAGTCAGCAAAGATTAAGTACGCACTATCAGAACTTAGTATAACACCTGGCACATAGTAAGCACTTGATATTTCTTTAAAGAAAATGTATTTAGATACTCTTAGGAGAGCCTATAATATTTAGAAGTATAAGGTTATTAACCTTAAAGCAGATTTCTATGGTAATTATTTTAGAGAAATTTGATTTTTAAAAAGAGGAGTAATGTTATTTCATCCTATATTTTCTTGGTAGATAAATTTCAATTTGATTTTGCTAATTCTGCTAGAAATCTTGATGGCAACTACAGTAATCATTTCTGCAAGATCTAATGAAGAATGTTGTAAAAGAAAGAAGGTAAGTTTTTTTTTTCCATACAAATTGTTACTCGTATTATTTTCATTTTTAAGGTTTCCCAAGTGATCAATCACTACCTTTTTTTTTCTTTTTGGAAATTTGACTTTATTTCTTCATATAATCTTTACATATCATTTTACAAGTAGAGCTCAGCCATGACATTATGTTTTTATTTAAGTAAGAACTTAAACATATTTGGATTTTGCCTATGCTTTTCTCTAAGCTCTCCATAGCAGATCAATCCCCAAATCCTGGAGGCCTTCAGAATGAGTCCTTTTTAGAATGCTAGATTAGAAATATAAAGCAGTTGGGCTGTTCATATCTTGTCTACCATTCTCGTTCATGACTGATCCTCCTCCTTTCCCAATTGTATGTGTTCATAGCAATATCATTAAATGTGTCCAGTGTTTGATGAAAATGAGTTGTGATAATGTCAAGTCATTTACTGAAAGACAATCTATGACCTGAAAGGATATAGGACTCTTGAAGCTTTTGTTTATAAAACGTCAACCTTGTCATGATGTCTCTCGCTAGAAAGGCTCTGCCCAGAAACCAGGCTGTCGCCTGCATATCTGCCACGAAGAGTCATCTATTCATATATCACAGAGTTTTCACCTGTATGATATGTGGAGGAAGTGTACTTGTTTTCTTAAAAACAGTTTGTAAGATGTGGCAAGGAGGAGTTATATGAAATATATCTTGGATTCTTAGTGTGCTGATGATTCAATGTAAATCAGCAGGAAGACATGGCAGCCAAAAAATAATGCGATTTTTGGCTCCAGTTACAAACAGAATGGTGGATGTTAACAGACTGATGATCCTCTTCCCTAGTCTGACAAAATCGAGAGCTCTGTGTCAAGTTTTGGAAATAATTTGTTCAATCTTTCTTAAAATGGAAGACATTGGAAAGCTAGAGTCTATCCACAGAGAGGCAACCAAGCTGTTGAGGGGACTCAAAGTCATGGCATCAATTCAAAATCTGTAGTTGTTAGTCTGGAAATGAAATTGTTGAGGAGGAACTTCACAGAATTGGTATTAATAATTAGGTGGAGTTTTTACTAAGTGCTTACCATGTGAATTAAAAGAAAAAGTTTTAAGTGTTTGCTGTGTGTTACGCATGATGTTGAACTCTGGGAGTACAAACAGAAAACTAATACATAGTTCCTGCTCCCGTGGAACTCACATCCTAGTAGGAGATGAGAGAGATTGCAGCTACAGGACAGATGGAAAGCCCCACCCATTTCAGTAAGGATGGCAAGAACTAGCACTTAGCACATACTGGGATCCTGACATGGCTATTGACTGACTGACCCAGGATCCTTAGGGCATTGCCCTTGATGACAGCTCTTCAAACAGTGCTAGCCACCGTGTCTGTCTTTGTGTGATGGGTGCAGTTGGGAGTGGAGGTCATTATATCAGATTTTGCTGTAGATTAAAAAAAACTTATAGTGTGTTGATTAGAAGAGAAACAATTAGATCTACTTGTAAAGGGGTGAATGGTCTCAAGAGATGATTTTCTCCTTTGTAGTATAAAAGCAAAGTATGGGTGATTGGTGAGGTTTAGAGAAGTGATTCCTATTTTGTTCAAGGTTATTTTGCCCTTTCAGTTCTAAGAATATAATTCTTTTTTTTCTCTTAAATTTATTTTATTTGCATAACATATGTGTGGGTAATTCTTCAACAATAACCCTTACATAGCTTTCCGTTACAAATTTTTTCCCCCCAACTTCCCCACCCCTTCCCTAGATAGCAGGATATCCACTACATGTTAATTATGTTAAAATATTGGCAAATCGAATATATGCATACATATTTCCAAACTTATCATTGTTGTGCAAGAAAAATCTTATCTACACAAACGATATATCAGATAAAGGAAACACAATGTAAGCAAACATCAATCAAGGAGTATGAGAATGTTATGTTGTGGTCCACATTTCGAATCCCTCTCTCTGGGTGTATATGGCTTTAAGAATATAATTCTTTAAACCCTTGGAAGAACTCTGCCTTCAGTTATCATCTACCAGCATAATTAAAAAAAGATTTTCCTTGATGGAGGGATCATAAGGAATTAGGAATGTTTCTTGGGCTCTTTTGTTTCTGGGCTTAATGTTTCTCTACCACCTTTGACACGTTCTATTTCTCAACAGTTCCATGAAGTAAGGAAGCTTTGTTCTATGCATTCTGGATGACAAAACTTGCTTAAATCCCTTAGCAAAGACTAGATCTAGACTGAGCATTGCCTCCATTTACTTGTGCAAATGCCTACATAATAAATAATTTAGTTTCTTGACCTTATTTTTTTTTCTTTTTAGAATGCCATATGTGATAGTTCCAACATTTTGAACAATGTAATCTTTCCTACTCGAGTCCTGAAATCCTATTCAGTAAGAAAAACTTTCTCTTGAGGGTAACAAATGGGAGGGAAGGTTAATAATGAAAATCATCAATAATGAAATGATGCCATGATGTGTGAATCTTACATTTGTGTTGTAACTAATCCTAAGCCATGCCATTGGTGTGTGAAATAACTCATTTAATTCATTATAATCCTTCAAAACAACTTTAGTTAATAGAACACATTCTATAAGCTGTATGTCTGCAACTTTCCTTCTATACAAAACTGAATGTAACTAATGTGTTAGGAAGCCATACCAGCTTCCTATTTGACAACTTCAGAAGATGGGAGTCTGGTGTTCTAGAGCCAGTTTATCCCAGAATGGGGATACCCATACTGTGGAATTGGCAAATGTTACAAATTAACTTGGTGACTTTTTAAACTTAAAAGTATTGGAGAAAATATTAACAATGCAGATTAAACTTGAAAAAAAAAAGAATCTTTTGTATACCCCCCGAGACACAGTTTTTTGTTTATTTTTGTTTTTGAAATGTTATATTTCTCCCCAATTACATATTTAAACACTTTTTAACATTAAAAAAGTTTTGAGTTCCAAATTCTGTCCATCCCTTCCTTTCCTCCTCCTTCCCTGAAACAGTACGCAATCTGGTTATGCATGTGCAATCATATAAAACATTTTCATATTAGTCATTTTGTACAACAAGACTTGAACAAGGAAGAAAGGAAAGATAGCACGTGTTCTCTGGAGGCAGAGAGCATTTTTCATCATCGTTGTATTGCTGAGAAGAGCTAAGTCATTCACAATTCTTCATTATATAGTGTTGCTGTTACTATGTACAATGTTCTCCTGGTTCAGTTCTCTCCATTTTAGATCAGTTCACGTAAAACTTTCCAGGTTTTTCTGAGAGCATCCTGCTTGTCATTTCTTATAGCACAATAATAGTTTATCACAATCATATACCACAATTTTTATTCAGCGATTCTCTCAATCTCAAGTTCTTAGCCACCAGAAAAAGAACTGCTGTAAATATTTTTGTAAAAGCAGGCCCTTTTACCTTTAAAAACAATCTATTTGGGATATAGACCTAACAGTGGTATGGCTGAGTCTTTTGGTCTGTATTGCCAGAAAGCATGTTGTTAAAGCTAGCACAGGCCTGGTTCTGGTTCACGCCTTTTATCCATGTCTGACTTTTCATGTCCTCATTTCAGGTTTTCTTGGCAGACACTGGAGTGGTTTGCCATTTCCTTTTCCAGGTCATCTTACAGATGTCTAAACTGAGACAAACAAGGTGAAGTGACTTGTCCAAGGTCACATGACTAGTAATGTCTGAGCAGGATTTGAACTCAGGAAGAGGAGTCTTGCTGACTCTAGGCTTGTGCCACCTAGCTGCCAGCAGTACTGCCAGCTCCAATACTCTTTCCTATGTAGAGGTCTCCAATAGCTTTCTTACAGCAGTCCCATGAAATAAGAGGGGCAAGTATAGTGTGCTGCCTGGGGCCATCTGTTCTCTGGGGGCATGCTGGAATAGGTGCCTGGGGACAGGTTTTCCATCTATAAAGCGACAGCATCTCTGTTTCCTTTAAAGATACTGTATTTGGTACCAAGGGATAAATCAATGTGTCAGGCCCTCTGCCCTGGGGCTACAGAGAAAGCAAAACTCAATCCCCTTGTCAAGGAGCTCAGGTCTAACAAAAGAGACTGCATGCAAACAGGTAGTTCAGACAAGATACAGAAAAGATGTCATGCTAACAGAGGCTTAGAGTGCAGGGATCCTTGCCTTTATGGACTTTGCATTTTATTGAGGGCCAGCATCAAGGAGACCTTGGAGAGGAAGGCACAGCAGCTGCACAGGACCAAGCAAAGTGTTCTGTCTGTAGAAGATGATGCTTGAGCCAAGTCCTGAAGGCAGTACCAGGGATTATAGGAGATCAGAGCAAAAAAGACAAAACATTCAGTCTATACAGGACAGATAGAAGAAGGTGGAGCATTTGGGGAATAGAACTGGGAACAGGAAGCATGGCACATTCTTGCTGTTACTGTGTACAATGTATTCCTGGTTCTGCTCGTTTTCCTCAGCATCAGTTCATGTAAATCTTTCCAAGCCTTTCTAAAATCAGCCTGTTCATCATTTTTTCCTAGAACAATAATATTCCTTTACTTTCATGTACTACAGCTTGTTTAGCCATCCCCAATTGATGAGCATCCACTGCTTTTCCAATTTTTTGCTACCACAATAATAACTGCTTCAGCAGAGGGTTTTAGATTTGATCCTCATTATAATAAGTTGCCACACTGGTCTCAGCATTGGTCTCAAGCCTGGAATACAGGGCGAGCAGCTTGTTGCTGTAGAAAGCTCATTGATGGTGTCTACCTGTATGGCTAATTAATGTTAGTATGATAACAGACTTTGTTGAAGGAGAGCCAGTGCTGCAAAGATAAAGACTTCCTGGCTTCTACCTGCATCTTGCAAGGTTTATTAGTGAAATGAGACATCTTCCTGAATTGTACATGGATAGGCATGGATATCCTTAATAAGATAATAAGTCTTTCTTAATTGTGCATGGGAAGTAAGAGGTGTAGAGATGACAAATTTCTTTGAATTATGGTGATATGTGGACAACTGAGGTGAGGGAGGAAAGCTGAACTTCTGAACATAGAAACGCAGCTTAGATAATCATAGATGAAATCAATTACAGAATGGAATAAAATATAACACATGGAACCAGGATTTGGTTTTCTTAGGTGCATTTGTAATCAGCAGCCAATGGAGACATGATAATCAGAGAGTGAGGGGGAGAGATGGACTCGTGATGTACATGGAGAGGAGTTGTGCTTGAGAGGAGAGAGCTCTCTTCTTCACCGCAGACTGGAGTAAAGGAGGGACATAGTTAAAATGACAGTGTCAAGGGATAAGGAAGAAGGCAGGAGAATCACATATGTTTTCAGTAATGAAAAAAGTGACATTTTCACCTGAGAAAGAAAATAGCTGCCACATTTCATGTGTAATCACAAACTGTTTTACTAAGAATTTGGCAGTGAAAAAGGAAAGTGTAACCAGAGCAGACATGTTGGTTTGGTTCAGGGCTGACGGGTGGAGGCACTGGAGGGAACACAGAGCATAAAGATAGAATTGAGAAGAATAAAGCATAGGGATGGGTCAGCGTCTTTGACTGGGGAATGGAGCCTGGCATGGGTCACAGCCCTTGTTAACCCTGTTTTGTAACTATACAATTTCAATGGCCCTGGAGCCCATATAAGCAATGTCTGAGAATTGGTGAACAGCTGGACTCTGCTTTCCCCCAAAAGCTCCGAGGTTTTCTGTCCCTGCTCAGGAAGAGCCTGGCCTTTTCTCACTGCTTTAGATGGAAAAGCATCATAGCAGTGGTTGGGAACTTTGGTAGAGGTGAATCCAACCCATCTGGATTTCCAAAGATATAAGACTGTGGTAATGTGCTTGACTGGGCTGCCGGGGAAATTATTGCTCTTCTCCATACCTAGGTCTCTGAGGTCAGGCTCAGTGTGCTTTTTGGCCTTTCCAGCTCTAAACCTGTAATGATATGATTGTGTGAGACAGGAAGGGCATGGAAGGCACGCTGCTGCCTTTGTTCCATCGCCTGCTTATCTTCTCCCTGCCTACCTGTGTAGCCAAGGACCTACCCCCAGGCAGGAGTCAGGCCTCCCCTTGAGTGTTGCCAAGCTACAGGTTAATCAAGTAACACAGAAAGCAAGGCCAATTCTTTCTGCTGTTGTCCCTCCTGGTGTGGCTGCTTCAGCGGCCGCTGTTGGCTTTTCTTGGGACAAAGATGACCCAGTTTCCCTTTCTTTATTTCTGCCTTCTGTTACCATGGCAGGAGGAGGCGGGCAAAAAAATGGCTGGGGAATACAAAGTGTGTAGAAGTAATAGCAAAGGAAGGAACGTGGAAGGACTTTCTTCTGGCAATGTGAGTGGTCAAAAGTGCCAAAGAAAAGATCTCAAGGCATGAGGACAGAATTGCCATAAAAATAGGAGAGGAAGTCATGAGGGATATTTTTAGGGAAAAATCTTTTGTCACTTTTGTTAGAACATGTCCCAACTTTTACGCTCTGGTCAGTCCAGAATGTTGTGCAAGGTAGCCAAAGAACTTGTCTCTGTGAGATTCTAGTATGTACTGCTAACAAGTACTTAATCATTTTCGATAACTCTCAGGGTAGATTTAGAGCATCTGGCTCCATGGTTGACTTGCAGTTCAGAAGTTTGTAATTTCAGGGAGTTCCTAACTTTGTGCATGATGAAAGGCAGACTTTTGATGGTATCAGGCTCAAAAATATGGCATAGGAATTCTAAGTATTAGAGCAATGCCAATGAAACAAAAGCTCACCCTTAAATTAAGTTCATGTGTAACTCACCCTTGTGCTCTCTTCCTTCTTTTCTGGATCTGTTTCTCTCTGTCTCTCTTTGTTTTTCATTCATTTCTCTGCTCAATGAACATGACTCTCTCTTCTACCTCTAGACCAGTTCACCAAACATGTTTATCATCTCCTACCATAGGAGGAGATCTTTTCTTTCTGACCTTCCCAGCCAGCCCTGTTCTACCTTACCCCAAATTCCTTTATAATTATATATTTTGATAATATTTATTTATCAGTAGATTATCAGTATTTAATTATCAGTGGATTAAGAAACTCCACGAGAGCAAGAATTTGACTTTTGTCTCTGTATCCCTAGCACCAAGCACAGTGCCTTGTACATAATAATAGGTGCACAATAAATACTCATTGCATTTTGCTACAGCTCTTACATTTTATTTTTTTGTTTCTTTTCAGGTTATTGAAATAATTGTTGGAATTTCTGCAGTATTTGGTGGTATAATTGCTTTGAACATGGATGTGTTAGTTTCAGGTCCATATCTTTCAGTGACATTCTTTTGGATTTTGGTGGCAGTAAGTACTGAGGAATTAAATATTCTATTTTACTTTTATATCTGGATTAAGCTACTGAGCACTTAATAAATGCCTGTCGACTGACTGATCAGTTAACATGGAGACATCACTGTTTGCATAATGTTTTCCATTACTTTTCACAGCATCACAGCCTTAAAAATAAATTAAATTCAGTGTATTTATTAAGCACCAACTATGTGCAAGTCACTGTAGTTGCTACTGAATGTAAAGATTAAAAAAAATATTGCCCTGTACATGTAGATTTTAAAGTTTGCAAGGAGGACTATGAAATATATACACTAGATAAGAATAAAGAAATGTATACAACATAGGACAGTCATCTTTAAAATGAACATACTTCCTCTGACACTCAAAAGGTAAAAACAGTTCAGAAACTACTGGGTAGAAAAGGGAAATTATGTCAGGAAGAAGACTAAGATGAACTTATCTGATATTCAAAAATCACCCATGGCTTTAGAGAATAAAGTAGACGCAAGATAAAGAGAAGGTTTCTCTGTACTGTTTCCTTCTGAGAGTATTTTGTGCAAGACAGAGATTTTATCAGTTAGTCCCAGAAATCTGAGCAACACCTTGAGGGAAACAGACAACCAAAGAAAAAAGCTAAGATCAAATTTTGGAGTTTACAGATCTCCTCTGGTTATATGCCTTTTTCCTTTTAAAAACTTTCTTACAGATCATATTTTTTTTCTTTTTTCTTTTTTTTAAAAAGCTTTTTATTTTCAAAACATGCACCGATAATTTTTCAACATTGATCCTTGTATAGCGTTGTGTTTCAGATTTTCCCCTCTTTCCCCCTACCACCTCCCTTAGATGGCAAGCAATCCAATATATGTTATATATGTTAAAATATATGTTAAATCCAATATGTGTAAACATACAATTTTCTAGTTGCACAAGAAAATGAGTAAGAAAACAAAATGCAAGCAAACAATAACAAAAAGAGTGAAGATACCATGTTGTGATTCACTCTCAGTTCCCACAGCCCTCTCTCTGGTTGTAGATGGCTCTCTTCATCACAAGATCATTAGAACTGGCATCAATCATCTCATAATCACATTTTTTTTCAATCAGCAGAAATTCACCTTCTGTGAATGTGTAGTCAAACAAAACAAAGGTACACATTGGCCATGCCATATATACTGTTTATTTTATATTCTGTATCCTGAATCATCCTCCTCTCCATGAGAAGGTGGGTATGTTTTATCAAGAATCCTCTCAAGCCATGGTTAGTAAGATCACTTGATAAGAAGTTACTAAGTCTTTCAGTGCTATTTGTCTTTACGGTATTGTTGTTAATGTATACATTGTTCTGGTTCTGCTCACTTCACTCTGCATTGATTCATATAAGTCTTCCCAGATTTCTCTGAAACCACCCTCTTTATCATTTCTTATAGCTCCATAGCTCTATAGCTCATCTCATTTATGTCCTATAACTTGTTCAGTGTATCTCAAGTTGGTATCAAGAAAGTTGATACTTTCTCAGATTCCCATTCTTTGTCATTTCAAAAAGAGCTATAAATATTTAGTATATTCTTTGCTTAGAAAGAATTCCTCCTTTAATCTCTCCTCCTTTTAATTTGCCCTTCTAGCCTCTCTCCTATTTTCCTGTTGAGTGAAATGTATTTTGATACCCAACTGTGTGTGGCTTACTAAATAAATAGGGTTTCTTCATTAAATATTTATACTTAATCAAAAAAATCAATCAGCAAATGTTTATTGCCCAGCTTGGAGTCATATAAAAGAAAAGAAGTATCAGATACAGCTTTCCTCCATGGGAAGGTTAGAGGCTCTTGGGGAGACAGAGCAGACCCAGAAAAATTAATGAGCAAAATGGTAGCTAATAAAATACTAAGTTGTTCTCTGGAGACAATTAGAAGAAAATATCTATTGACTAAAGTGTGTGTAATCAATATATGCAAGTAAAGTTTGAGAAAGGTCCTACTGACATGAACTGGAGTCTTCTGTTCTTGTTTGTTTGCCCTTTGGCCTTACAGAAATGGAGCCAGGCAGAGCCAAACATTGTCTGGGTCACATTCTCAATGAACTGTTTTCTCTGGAGAGCCTTTTATCTGCTACCCTTTTAGAGACCTGTCTCATGATTTTCTCTCCCTTAGACACTTCCATATGTCATTAACACACCTGAAGCCATTTTTCCATGGTATTATCTTTAGTGTGACAAAATGTCTCTCCTTAGGGAGAAAAATGCTTGAATTTTTTTTCCATTTTGGTTCAAAGAATCAGATTACAAGACTGTTTGCAATACTATTGTGTGAAATTTAGGTAATTTCACATGGTTTTTAACTATTTAATCTACAAAGTATTATGAAACACAGGTTCAATAATTGAAAAGCTACCAAAAAAAAAAAAAAAACAAAACAAAAAGTGAATCAGCCCTGAAGCTGGACCTGAGAGCATCAGACAAATATGGAGACATTTCTGTTGGATTGGACAACACTGCACAGTTCCTGTGATTTAAAATGTAGCATTTTAAACCAAGCAATAATGCAACAATTAACTTTCTCCCTTTGAAAAGTAATCAAGGACAGTCACATAGTCATAAAAAGTTTGAATGTATTTAATCTGTGAGGCTTTCCTATAATTCAAACTAAGAACTGGGTTACAAGACCCTGGAATTTCTAATATTTGATGATATATGTGTATCAGTCTCTTTAGAAAAGTCACATTTTGCTTCCTTGTTGGCATTATTTCCCTCTGTCTCTTCATATACAGATAATGGAAATTATCTATATTGTACAGATGCAGGGTTGGGGAGAAGATGCTAAGTTAAGGGGCCTACTCATTTATATTAAAGCTCCATATTAACTGATCAGTTGCCCCAGCCCCAGCACCAGAGCTCTAATCATGTGATACTTACTGGCTCTTAAAGATGTCCAAAGCACTACATGAAGAGAGCCACTGAGTGGCTTTATTGCTCTAGTCTCAGTGTCCTTATTTCTGCAGTTTAATGGGATGAGCCCAGTGGTCTCCAAGGTATCTTCCTATTTCCACCAAAATCTCCTAGTTCTTGGAAAGCAGAGAAAGAGCACTGGTTCTGGAGCCTGAGATGCTGAGATTATATCCCAAATTGGATGCTCTTACCCTAGTCACATTACTGCCTAAGTCATCTGGGTTCTTACCTGTGAAATGAGAGGTTAGACTAGATGGCCTCTGAAGTTCCTTCCAGTTCTGGAATTAGGATCCCATGATTATCTCGTTTGATCTTCACAATGACTTTGGCAGCTGTTTGAACCCTACAAAAAACTTATATATTTTAAAAAGCCACAGTTTGACTTCTTGACCCATTCTTATTTACTTGGAAAAGAGATGGTGAGACTGGCATTTTAAACCAAGCAATAATGTCATAATTAACTTCTACCCTTGAGAAATAATCAAGGACAGTCACAGAGTCATAAAAGTTTGAATGTACTTAATCTGTGAGGCTTTCCTATAATTTAAACTAAGAACTGGGTTTTATATATACATATATATGTATATATATACATAAAATATAAATTTCAGGGTTTTAATTTTTTAATTTAATATTTGATGATATATGTGTATGTCTATGTGTGTTGTGTTAATATATATGTTAAACTTTCCAATTTTCCCTCTTATTTTTCATTTTGAAACAACATTTTCATTCATTGATGAATTAATCCACATGATACTTTGTAAAGCCACATAAAAAATTTCATACTGACTTTATAATATATTTGACAAAATCTGATACAATTAAAAAAGGGTAGAATTGATTTCTTGAAATAAGTGCTCTTTTTTAACCTCCAGAATTACATTTTTGAAATTACATATACACACTTCTTCCATAGTTGATGCATGGGTTATTTAGACAAAAAGTAACCTGACCTTTTATGTTTACTATGCAAACATTTCTATTAAATATTTAATTTTAACATTAGAATGCTTGGAAAGAATCACACTGTAATGTATTCTTATTTGGTGTACATTGTAGAAAATAACAATTACTGCTAGTTAGGATCGTTTTTCTCTGGTTGAAGTCAGAAAATATCTTTACTTTTTTTTCCTTAGTGTTTTCCAAGTGCCATTGCCAGTCATGTAGCAGCTGAATATCCAAGTAAATGCCTGGTAAGTAAAGGCTGATTCCTTGTCTCCTTTTATCAATCCCTCTCTCTAAGTAGAGTTGGTCAATAAATGTTGAATTCTGGTTGGTCTCTCATTCTGGGCTGACTTACATGGCAAGGTTCTGACAGAGTTGCCAAGAAAAACTGGCACAGGTTGATTGATTCAATCCACCACATATCAGCAGCAGCCATTGTTATGGAAAATACTGAGGACCTTGACCTTTGTTGGGAGGAGGCTGGCATGGAGGGCCAAAGACAAGGACAACCAGCTGGGTTGTGCACTTCTGCAGCCCACCCTCCTGATATCTGACCCTTAACAGAATTTTTAAGTTGGAAGAGGGACCTCGATGCTAAGGAACCTCTGCTAGAACATGCCCAACAACATATCCTCTCATCTGTGCTTGGAGACTTCCAGTGAATGGGATCCCTTCCCCTTCCAAGGCATACCGTTCTGCTTTGGGACAGTGCTTATTTTCAGGAAGCTTTTCCTTAAGTCCTTTTCCCTTTGAGGCTAAACAGTACAAAGCCAATCTTTCTCTCAGATTTGGGGCAGTAGATATTGTTGGGACATATATTTATATAGCCACATGTTTAGACACACCATGCAAAATACCTAGAAGATAACAGGCACTCTCTATAAGAAATTTAATGTTATCCAAGGCCCCTAGCTTTTTGGCATGGGACTTTCTCCTGATTGGTAGAGATGAGATGGCCAAGACATTCTCCCAATTGGTGGAGGTTGCCTTCCTTGTTCTAATCCTTTGACCTTCTAGCTATTTGGGAATGACTTTGGAGCTTGTGGATATTGTTAGTTGTTTCTGGAACTGGGGGAGGATGTCAACAGCTCATTCAACATATTGAATACATAGATTGTATGTAGAAAGAAGATTTGCTTTCTTTCTCAGCTTATTCAAATTTGTTCAAAAGCTTTTCATTTTGTATCATCAAAATCACCTATTTTATCTTTTGTAATTAAGCCCATTCCCTTGTTTGATTGAGAATTCATCCATTAGCCTGCTAGCTGTAAAAGTAACATGATCTGTTTTTCTTATAATTTATTTTATGGTACAATTTTAAATATTCAAGGGATGTTCCCATTCATTTTGAATTTTTTGTGAAATGTGGTGTGAAATGTTAGTCTAAGCATATTTCTGCTAGGTTGATTTTCAGTTATAATCTATGTTTTAGGTAATTTATGTTTTCAATTTTATCAAATACCAGATTTTGGTTCAATTGTTCCTGATTCATCCTGTTGTATTAAGCTACTTTTCTATTTTTAACCAATACTAAGTGGTTTTGATGATTGCAACTTTATAATATACTTTGATATAATATACTATATAATTATATATTATAATATAATATAATATATACTTCAATGACTGAAAATGTTATTCTCCTACTCAACTTTTATTTTTAGATTTGTAATCTTTATAGATTTGGTTCTGAATTCCCATTCTCAGATATATGACCTTGATACAGTCATTTATCCTTTCTCAACCTCATTTTTCTCTTCTATAAATTGAGGAGAATGGTTAGTCTTCCTTACCTTTTCTTGTAGCTCTAAAGCTAATGGGCTGAGTGATACAGTTAAGAGAACAAGCACTGGGTTCATTGTCACAGGAAGCAGACCTAAGTCTCAACTTGGCTACTTCCTTACCCTTGGGACCTGAAAAAGTAACTTTTCCTCACTGAGCCTCAGTTTACTCATCTGAAAAGTGAGGAAGTTGCACTAGATTGATTTATAAGGCCTTTCTTAACTCTGAGGCCCATGATTCTATGATCCTCCTTAGTATTTTATTAATGAAATTATACTCTTTCAACAGTTTTATTTTTAGCTTCCAAGTCTCTTCATCTGAAGGAGAAGTCAGTTATCTATTTACTTGTAATGTCTGACCTCTTTGAGAAATTTTAAGTTACGTGGGGGCACAAAGCTCAATTTATTGATGACATTGAATGCCAAAAAAGTATTTTACATTAATTCCTGGAAGCAATAGGATTTATTGAGTAAGGAGGGGATGTAGTCACACCTGCATTTTGAGAAAATCACTTTAGTCGCTGAATGAAGGATGGATTGCTGTGGAGGTAGACTTGAGGCAGGAAGACCCTCACACAAGCTATTATTACAAGAGTCCAGATTTGAGGTGGTAAAAAGTATTGTCAGAGGAGAGAAGGGGCAGATTGGAGAGGTATTGAAAAGTTGAAATCAACAGACTTTGATGATATCTTGGTTATTTTCAGAGATGGAGTGGGGGAGAGGTGAGAGAAAGTGAAGGATTCGGGATGGTTGTGAGCTTGAGGGACTAGGAGGATGGTAGGACCCTCTGAAATAATAGGGAGCATAAGAAATAGAGAGGATTTAGGAGGCAGTTCTGTTTTAGACATGTTGAACTATGATGTCTACTGGACTTACAATTCAAGATGTCTAGTTGGGGGGCAGCTAGGTGGCATAGTGGATAGAGCACTAGCCCCGAAGTCAGGAGGACCTGAGTTCAAATCTGGCCTCAGACACTTAAGATGTCCTAGCTGTGTGACCCCAGGCAAGTCACTTAACCCCAATCCCCTCTGGGAAAAAAGATGTCTAGTTGACAGTTTGAGATGTGAGATTGGAGGTTGTCAGAGAAGTTAGAGCTGAGAATCATCAGTAGAAAGATCAATATTAGATTCAAGGGAGTTGAAGAAATCAAGTGAAATAATCCAGAGAGAGTAGAGGACCTGGGACAGAGCCCTATGGGACTTAGCAGATGTGGTTTAGATGAAGATCCAGCAAAGGAGAAGGGAGGAAGCAGTCAGATGGCTAGGAGGGGACCCAGAGTAGAACAGAGGAATAAAGAAAAGAGAGTAACTGATTGCCTGCAAAGAAGTTGAGAAAAGTAAGGATTGAGGGAAAAAAACAGTGGTGATCAAGAGATCAAAGAGCTCTTTGGAGAGAGTAGTTTGGATTTAACAATGAGGAAAAAGGAGAGGAAATAGAGGTACCCAAAGTAGAGAATTTTTTAAGGATTTTAACCAAAGAAGGCAGGAGAGATATCAGATGATAGCATTAATGGAGATGGAAGGATCAAAGAATGCTTTTTTTGAGGAGGGTGGGAGAGGACTTTCCTGGCTCTAGCCCTGGTAATCCTTTACTTGAACCCTTTAATGCTAACCATTGCCACCTCTGGTCTCTCCTTCTACACCATCTCTCAGTAACCTCCCTTACTTTAAGATCTGTCATTTATTTCTTTTCTTTGACTCTGTCCCCTGGTGCAGACCTCATCACTTCACCCTTGGACTGCTGGGGGTTGGGGGCTCTGCCTACCACACTCAGCTGTCAGAGTGATCTTCCTAAGTCCAGATCTGCCCTCAGTCAGTAAATTCCAGTAAATTTCTTTTGCTTCCAAGGTCAAATATAAAACCCTCTGTTGGCATTCAGAGCCTTTTTGTAATGTTCCCCTCCTTTCCAGTCTTCTTGTTTCTTATATCCTATCCCTTCCCAGAATACTGTGTGCACATGTGCATACACACACACACACACACACACACACACACACACACACACATACTTCAAGCCAGTAACATTGGCTTCCTTGTTATTTCATAAACAAGACACTTGCTTTCTTGGCTTTGGACATTTTCCCTATCTCCCATACCTAGAATGCTCTCCCTCATCATCTCCAGCTTCTGGCTTCCCTGCCTTCCTTCACGTCTCTGCTGGAATCCCCCCTTTCCTAAGAAGTCTTTCCTGAATTCTCTTTCATACAAGAGTCTTCTTTCTTAAATGATATCCATTTTAGCTTGTTCATTGTTGTTTGCTTATTGTCTTTCCCATTACACTAGGAACAGCTCCTGGAGATCAGGATCTTTTTGTATTCTCAGTGCTTATCTGTTGCCTCACACAAAGTCTTATCTGTTGACTTGCCTTACAGGAGTTCAAGGGTGATGTGTAGACTAACCAGATTTTTGTCTTTTACTTTTGTTATACTACTGGTCAACTTCCTTCCCAAACTTGGAGGAGATACCGTCTTATTTCCACATGTCAATCATCATTCCTAATATGCTATGGTCTCTATTGCTGGACTTTTTGATTCCTCTATGACTAGGGTCTTCCATAATTTTAACTTTATGGAATCACCAAAATATTGGAGTTTTAGCAGGTTCTGAGAGAAACCAAGATCATCAAAAGCATAGCACTCTTTCCATCTGGAATCTAGCCTTGTTCAATACTGGGCCTAATTCATGGGCCATTGGGAGTGTTCTTCCAAGGTGTATGTCCCAATGGGCCAGTTGTGCGAGTTGTTAGGATGCACAGATGTTCCAAGACAAAAAGCTTCTAGAAGTAAAAGCAGGGTGGGGAGGGCTCAGATTGTTAGCAGCCATGGATTCAGCTTGTTTCACATACATGGGAGAACCTTGTCGGAGTAGAAGCTTCAAGGCAGTATTTAGTAAAATGTCAGTTCCCTTTTTATTCACAGTTCCTTTAAAGAAGCAGATGTTTTAATAAATATTTTCTGAATTGAACTCAGCTAACTTTGTTTTTATATTTAATGTTGAAAGCTTATTTTAGTATTCCTTCCCCTCTGACACCTCACCCTAGCATGGCAATGGCCTATAGAGAATACATTGCTCCATTCTACCAAGTGAGAGAGTCTTGATTGGGTGAAGGCCAGCCAGCCCAGTTAAACTGATTGAGGGAAGTCACTGACAGGCAGCCTCCAAACCCCCAAACTGCCTCCTCTGACAAGAAGAGCTGTGAGAAGACAGATCCCATATACTAGTGAGAAATAAAGGCAGAGGAGGTGAAAGTGGGCCGGGGACAGCTGTGATCGCTGCTGCTGCTGCTGCTTATTCAGCCCTTCATCAGAAGTATGACTGTCTGTCCTTCAGTGTGAAGAGAGAATCCTGGACTGAAAATACATCTTCATCTTGCTTTGAATAGGTCGAAGTTCTGATCGCAATATGCAGCATCACTTCTCCATTATTGTTCACGGCTTCTGGATATTTATCTTTCAGCATAATGAAAATTGTTGCCATCTTTAAAGATTATCCACCAGCAATCAAAGTATGTATGTCATTGGTTTATTTTTGAGAGAATAACAAAAGATGAACAAAAGATGCTCTGCGTGTTGATTACAAAAATTAAATTGATGGGTTTCTCTAAATCTGTCATATTCCTTACTCCATAAAGCACAATAATATTTCACTTCAATCAAATACTATTGTTCATCCAAGGCCCATTTGATGAACACCCACTTTGTTTCCACTTGTCCATTGAACATTTTTGTCCCGATGAAGACAGTTTCTCTCCCTTTGGGACATATGAGGAGTGGTATTACCAAGTTACAGAGGGCCCAAAGTCTAGTGACTATGGGAATTGCTTTTCAGGATGGCTGGACCAATTCCCAATTCCATCGACCTCCCCTGCCCCCGCCCCCATTACCACTCTAGCAATTGTCATTTTTTACTTTTATCATCTTTGGCAGTCTGATGGGTAGGAGAGAGAGAACCTCAGAGTTTTAAAAAGTTTCCATTTTTCTTTTTATTAGTGCTTTGAAACATTTTATCTTATGGTGGGTAGAAAGCATATGTTTCTTCTTTGAAAAACAAAGAACATTTAAAAACAGATTTATTAAATTAACAGCCATTTAGTAAATACTGAATGTTTGGAAGGATCTTCTAGGTGCTGTCGGAGATACAAAGTGACAGTATAATTCTGATATAACAAGTTAAAACAACATAAGTCTCATAGGGCACTTTAAAGCTGGCTAAGTGCATTACAGACATCTCATTTGGTCACATGGAGCTTATGGGATGGAAGACAGATAGCTGCAATACAGAATATTCCATTAAAAGAGTATTTGAAGGGGCAACAAGTTGGTGCAGTGTATAAACCACCAGCCCTGAAGTCAAGAACACCTGAATTCAAATCTGACCTCAGACACTTCACTTCCTAGCTGTGTTACCCTGGGCAAGTCACTTAACCCTAAGTGCTCAGGGGAAAAAAACGTGTATTTGAAAGTTACAAAATATTATGCAAGTTTGAAAGGGGACTGGAGTAGGGAAGATGGGGTGGAGTGGGAAACAAAATTATTTTAAATGTAAAGCTTAGGTAAGACATCATCCTGCTCTAATAGTTTAGTATGGATGAAACTTGCCTAATGATGTGCTGGCCTAGGGAGGACCTCTGTCATCCCTTCTAAATTTCAGATCTATGATCACATGAAACCACTTTTTCTCTCTTTTGTCTGTTGACTGATAAGCTGGTTAGGTCTTGGTTAATGATTTCTTGTGGCTTTGCCAGAGTATAAGATTGTCTCATTCTTGGCGTGACATTAGAGATTGTAGAGTTGGGTCATTTCATTTTAAAATAGAGGGAAACAAATTCAAATGCCCAAAGCCCTACATCTGGACAATGTCTGAGAAAATGAATTTTATAGACCCAAATCTATTCTATATCTCTCCTCTAAGTATACTTTTATAGCTTCCCAGACTTCTTCGCTTAAAATCTTGTCTTGGCCATGTATATTTCAGCAATCTTATGACATCCTTCTGTTGCTCCTAATGCTGCTGCTGCTGATCCAAGCTTTCCTTACCATTGGCACTGTCATACAATGTATTGGTTATAAAATTAAAATGAAATTGCAAGACTCATCTTGGGGTGCCTCCCAGATAAATAAGCAAGACTACAAAACTGTAGAGGTGAGTGCTTTCTGTTGGGTGACTTCAGCTTTCTCAGTAAGGGCATCAGAAAAATATTTCTAACCCTGTGATTTCTTTTGAAAATTATTCTTCCTTTTGTTGCCTTTATAAAGTAGAACGTTAGTTTTTTTTTAAAAATCAGTTGTTAGGCATTTATTAAGCAATTATGGTGTGACAGGAATTGGGTTAAGAATTGGTTACAAAACAAAAAAAAGTGATTTCTGCCATTCAAGAGATTACTATAAGAGAAACAACATTTACAAAACAGAATATGTGGAGGGTGTCTTTAAGGAGGTGATGCTAGCAGCCAGAAGAATAGCCAAACCTTCTGGGCAGGTAGTACTTGCTTGAGCTGAGTCTTCCAAGAGGTCAGAGAAGATGAGATTGAGCAGAGAGGAGGGAGAGGATTCTGGAGCTTTGAGGGGCTGAGCAAAGACTTGCAGATTGGGGTTCAAATATTGTGCCTGACCATGCACCTGGAGTCAGCCACTCTGACCTTGTAGGGTGTATGAAGGATGTAGAATGTAAGATTGGACAGATAGTAAGAGGCCATCCAAGTTATGAAGAACTTTTCCCAACAAAAGGACTTTATATTGAATATTTGATCCTGGATATATTGGGGAGCCACTGGAGTTTTTTGAGCAGGAGTGTGACATAGACCTGTGCTGTTTTGTAACATTGGTTGGAGCAGAGAGAAAGAAATTTGTCTAAGAAGTGGCAAAGGCCTGAACTTTAGGACTGAGATGTGAGTGGAGAAAAGGGGAATTACAAGATTTGGTAATTATAAATGTGAGGAGACTAAACAGACTAAGATGACACTGAGATTGTGGACTTGGGTAACTGGAAAGAATGACAGTCCCCTTTAGAGCATTAGGGAAGTTTAGAAAAGGAGAGATTTTAGGGGAAAGATAATGAGTCGTTTATAGTATGTCTCATTCAAACAGTTCAATAAATATTTGGCGATGTAGGATGGAAGCTCAGGGGAGAGTGACGATGATAAAGAGATCTAGGAGCCACGTACAAAGAGATGATAATTGAACTCATTGGAGTTGATGGGATCACCAGAGAGAACAGAGAGAGAAGAGGGTCCAGGACAGAGGCTGGGGCACCCCCATTTAGTAAGCATGATCAAGCAAAGGAGATTTAAGAGTGTGGTTGTATTGGAAAGAGGAGCACCAAGGGAATATTGCCATGAGAACCCAGGGAGGAATGGGGTCACCACTGACAAATGTTACAGAGAGTCATAAAGGATGAGTGTTGAAAAGAAGTCATTAGATTGAGCCATTAGAAAATCCTTAGTAAATTTGGAAAGAACAAGTTCGACTGAGTGATGCTTTCAGAAGCTAGATTACAGAGGGTATCAAAGAGAGTGAGAGAGGAGGGATAGGCACCAAATAAAGGGGACACTACTTTCTCAAGGAATTAAGCTGAGAAAGGGAGGGAAGACATAAGATCATAAGCTGGTCATAAGCCAATTTTCTGAAATTCAAGCATATGCTGTGATACTTGTGACCCTGGCTGCTGCCTTCTGCACTTGTTTATAATTTGAAGTAGTAGCAAAAATCAGGGATGCAGGATGGAGGTGCACCTTGGGGTGGAGTTGGGGATGCAGCCTGGAAGTGT
This sequence comes from Myrmecobius fasciatus, assembly GCA_023553655.1. Taxonomy (NCBI): domain Eukaryota; kingdom Metazoa; phylum Chordata; class Mammalia; order Dasyuromorphia; family Myrmecobiidae; genus Myrmecobius; species Myrmecobius fasciatus. Next base: position 159,750 of record JAJPUD010001454.1, read on the forward strand.
ACCTAGGAATGGAGTTGAGGATACAGGATGGAGGTGCACTTAAAAGCGGAGTTGGGCATGAAGGATGAAAGTGAACCTAGGAGGGAGTTGGGGATGCAAGATGGAGACTAGCTTAGGGGACAGTTGGGGACGCTGGATGGAGGCGCACTTAAGGGTAGAGTTGGGGATGTAGGATAGAGGTGAACCTAGGGGAGAGTTGAGGATGCAAGATAGAGGCTAACTTAGGGGAGAGTTGGGGATGCAGGATGGAGATGAACCTAGGGGGGAGTTGGGGATGCAAGATGGAGGCTAACAGAGCAGAGTTGGGGATGCAGAATGGAGGTGCACCTAAGGGTAGAGTTGGGGATGCAGGTGAATCTAGGGGAGAGTTGAGGCTGCAAGATTGAGGCTAACTTAGGGGAGAGGTGGGGATGCAGGATGGAGGTACACTTAGAGGTGAAGTTGGGGATGCAGGATGGAGGTGCACCTAAGGTTGGAATCAGGCTGTAATTTTGAGATAGGTAGGAAAGATCAGAGGTAAGAGTGCATAAAATCTCCAGGAGATCACAGTAAGATTTTGATTCACGAGAATGTCGGGAAACTCCATGGATAGACTCACTTCCATAAAAGTGCCTGGTTTTTCTCCTTTTTTTTTTTAATTTAGAGGAAGAGAACTAATTTTAACTAAAATAAAATAATACCCACATTGATCATGTGTTTACATTCAAAGTATTGTATGTAATTTAAAGAATAAAACTTATTTTTAGCTTTTTTCAGTTTTAAATTTAGTAAACATTTGATGAAATAACGGTTGAAATATTTTGCTCTCTAGGTATCCAATAACACACTGAAGGAATTTGACAAAGACAAAGCCTGGAAAGCCGTTGTGGTACAGATGGCGCAGTGACCTGAATGGCCTGGAGGGGGCACCCGGGGAGGCAGCTTCCCTGATGTCCCAATCATTCTAGATTTTGTCATTTTCATCAGTGTTGGGGCTATACCCTACCTGTCTAACACACCGTATTCATCCTTGTGCTCACTTGACACATGTATAGCGCGCCTCACCGTGTCCAGGATGAGATGAGATGGCGAGGTTGTAGAGTTATAGGTTGTTTTATGGCAATTTGGCCTTGAGTAAGGCATTTGTTTGGTCATGCTGTTGTTCTGGAATATTAGAGAATTAATGCTTCTCATTTGTCTTGAAAATATGGTTATTAGAACCTGAGAGTTGTCTTACTGGATCCGACCCATTGTTAATTTAACACAGTATTCTATTTCATAGTTACCATGGAATACATTGAGGAAGGTTGTTGTTGTCTTTCTCAATGGGTTTTGGGATATAAGGATATGCCCCAAATATAATCAGTTTTCCTTTCCATTATGAGTCCATCATCCATGAATTTATTCAAACCCTTTAAAAACCAGCCCTTTGTAGTACCTCTTCAAATGATGACATTTAGCAACTGTGCTACATGCTCTGTAAGGTAGGACTGCTTCTATTTGTTTTCAACCTTCAAAATGTTCCCTTCTAGTCTCAGTTCTAGATTTGGTGGGGAAATTTACTTCTATTGAGGTTGGTAATTTAATAGATTTTAGTCATTTCCCCATTTCCCTTCTGAGTGCTAAGCTTAACAGACTGAGGAATTCCAGTCATTTAAGTCTGTCTTCATTCCCTAGATCACTATAATCCTTCCTGTCTCTGTGTCTCTGTGTCTGTCTCTGTCTCTCTCTTCTCCCCAGAACTAGTTATGGTATTCCAGATGTGGATACTGCATAATTGACCACAAAAGGAGATTAACATTTTCTGTTTTGTTTCCCATCTTCTTCTTGATCCTAATATACTGGGCCCAGATCTGTAGGGAATGGTACCTGATATCTTAGTCTTACTCTTGGTCCTCACAGCTCAGATCCCATCTCATGCATATAGTCTGAATTAATTTTTCTCTCATTGAAACCCATATACTATTTTCCTGATACTTATGAAGAGATTTGCAAGTTGTTGTTATATCTTATCCCTCTGGGCTTGATATGTCATTAATCAGAAGAATCCCTCAAAGCTGCAAATCTTGCTAGTTATTCTTTTTTTCCTCTAGTCTTTGGATAATTGAGCAACAAATGGCCCTATTGCAATTGGTGAGAAATTTCATAAAGTAGATAGAACCTTGCAGGGACAGATCAGTTTGTAATAACCCTTTGCTTTTTGAGTTTAAGCTAGTTCCCTATTGATGATAAAGCAGATTTCTTACCTTTTCCTGATTCTTTTATTTTTTTGGCAGACAGTCTTTGGTGTGGAACCCTGTCACGACCTTTGGAAAGTCCAAAAAATTCTATTAACAGATTCCCCTTTGGCCTCAATTAATAATATATTTATCCCCAGTGTTTCTTTTATGATGTTTTTCTTCCCTCACTGGAGCTCACTTCCACTCTCAGATCTTCCTGCTTTGTCTGGGACACTGAGATTTAAAGACCCTCATAACCTTTCTGACTTGGTCTCCTTAAGGTTAAGGATGATGATCACTTGGACAGTACTGTCAATAAGTTGCTCTTTCATAATGACAATATAATGTTACTGTTCTTTAATCCTTTCCCAGCCCAGGAGGATGAGTCTCCCTCAGCTAGTCTCATTTCTGCCTTCCCAAATCCTTTCTCTTAGGCCATTCAACAACTTGAAGAAAAAATGAAGGTTACTGTATATATATATATTTTTTGCCATGTGGCCAGGATGTTAATTGGGCTGATGAAATAATGCCACTGAGGAGATTTTCCATGATTGTAGCCCTCAGCAGCAGTAATTCATCAGATTTAATGACCATTTTCTTGGCTCACTCATGTACTTTATTTGGTACTGATATTTGCATGTCTTGGGCCAGATGTTTTGTAATCAGTCACAATTGCAGAATTTAAGCTACCAAGAAGTGCATTTCAACTTTTGGGATCCTTTCAGAGGAGTTCTCTGCATGGATCCAGGAATCTAACCAAGTTCTAACCAGGCTTATGCTCTATTTGCTTGTTAGTGTCAATTTTTTCTTTTTTAATAGTATTTTGTTTTTTTCCAAATATATGCAAAAATAGTTTTCAACATTAATCTTTGCAAAACTTTGTGTTCCAAATTTTTCTTCCTCTTTCCCCTCCCTAAGACAGCAAACAATGCCATATGGGTTAAACATGTGTAATTCTTCTAAACACATTTCTATATTCATTATGCTGTGCAAGTAAAATCAGATCAAAGAGGAAAAACACAAGAAAAAACAAACAATAATATGATGAAAATGCTATGCTTTGATCCATATTATTTCCATAGATCTTTCTCTGAATGGGGATGGCTTTTTCTATCACAAATCTATTGTAATTGCCTTGAATCATCTCACTGTTGAAAAGAGTAAAGTCCTTTACAGTTGATCATCATATAATCTTGTTACTATTGGCTGTGCTCACTCAGCATCAGTTCATGTAAGTTTCGAGGCTTTTCTGAAACCTGAATCTGATCACCATTTCTTATAGAACAATAATATTCCATTACATTCATATATAAGTTAGTCAACCATTCCCCAGCTGATGGGCATCCACTCAATTTCCAGTTCCTTGCCACTATAAAAAGTACCATTACAAACATTTTTTGCACAAGTGGCTCCATATCCCCTCCAACATTTATTATTATCTTTTCCTCTCATCTTAGCCAATATAAGAGGTTGTTAGTTCTTTTCTTAGGTAATTTCTAAAGGGTTCTAAAAGACATGATGTTATTAATGATCCTGAAAAGCAAGCTACTCACTGATATACTTTGTATTGAATAGACAAAAGTAGAATTGCCATAAGGATCAATTTGGGTTTTGGAGTCCCTTGCAAATAAATTTTAATGTTAAGGTCTCCCAAGATCCAAAATGTGCCCTATCTTAATTTTCTATTTATGGTATACAGATTCAACAGATTTGTCCAAAAATTAGTCATCAGTGTCAGAAGTTAGGTGATTTATTATTTTTCCTTTGGCTACTCAATGTAATATTTAATATTCCAAAATGAGGCATCACCTACCTTACTTAAAGCTTTTTTTTTTTTTTTTACACTTGCTTCCTAGTGTTAGATTCTGACCTCATAAGGAAGTGGATGTTACCAGGTGTAGTGTTAGAGTTGTGTACTTGTAGCTAGTAGTCCCATAGAAAAGTTAACTAGCTTAGGACCTGGGAATCATATTTTCAGTAATAATCTTATCATTTCCCTATTTACATTTGAGCTGGAAAGCCCAACAAAATAGTATAATTGTCATTCCCAACATAATTGTTTATCTTAATTGATATTTCTGTTATGGTGTATCTTCATGTTGTTTTCATAATAAATGCTGCTCATTGAAAAAAATCTCTGGTTTTTGGGTGAAAATACTCCCTCTGCCGCCACAGATCAAAGCTCCCTAGACGGTCTTCATAAGGGAGTGGTGCCGGAAATTCATTACCTACTAGTTTGATGACATGTTTGTTGAAACTGTGCATATCTGGAACAGAATTATCCCTTTCCATATCATGAATACTTCTCCTCATCTAATGATCATTCTCAGTCACCCAGCCCCCTTAGCCAGGGTCATCCTTGCCTCCTCATCTTGGCCAGCTGTCAGATTCTGTCGATTCTTTCCTTCCAGAAATCACATCTATTTTTTCTCTCCATGCCCACTTTGGCTCAATTTGAGCTACTACCACAGTGTGAGATCCTAAGCATTCTTGCCTCCCCATCACTCCATACCTCTCCCCCTCAGCTGACTTAGTGTCCCTACATCACAAGCTCTTCCCTATTTTCCAAGTCTAAATTTCTAACTTGCCCTGTTTGCTCTGAGTGAGCTTTTCAGCTCTGTTTTCTATTGCTCTTCTCAGTACATTGTTCTCTCTCTCTTGTTTTTAAGCATTTCTTAAACCTTTCCTAGGTATTGTTTATGCCAGATTCTGGGGATACACTTATAAAAAACAAGTGAGCTTGAAGTCTACTCAAACATAGTTATGGATAATTAAAGGATACAAAATAAATACAAAGTGATTTGGGGTGGAAGGGATCGGCTTCTAAAATAGGAAGCACTAGTTGAACCTTTCTGAAGGGAAAGAAGAGATGGTTTGGGGTGATAACATTCTAGAGTTGGGAGATGGCTTGAGCAAATGTTTCAAGATAGGGCATGGAAGGTGTGTTTGGCCACAGCAAGTTGGATTGTGTGGTGTGGGTCTGGAAAGCTGGATTCTGGAGCAAGATCATAAAAGAACTTTACCAGGCAGGAAGGTTAGGTGGCTTAATCCATAGGGCAGTGGGCCTGCAATCAGAAAAAATCATCTTGATTTCAGATCCCATCTCAAGACACTAGCTGTGTGATCTTGGGCAACTCACTCCACTGCCTGTTTCCTCATTTGTAAAATGAACTTGAGAAGGAATTGCCATGCTAAGCCAGTATCTTTCCCAAGAAGACCCCAAATGGGGTCATGGGAATAGGGCATGACTGAACTGACTCAATAACCAAAGATTCAGTTTTATTTTATCCCAGAAGCTGTGGAAAGAGAGCAGAGCTTTTTGCACTAGGGAGTGATTTGGCTTTACAGTAGTCCAGGTAATGAATTAACTAATCCTCAGGCATCTATTAAGTGCAGGCACTAACGTGCCAGTTTCTGTCCTCAAGAAGCTTCTGTTCTATAGGGAGAACAAGCAGTGTCAAGGACAAGCAGAAAGGAGCGAATTTTCGGGTGAGTGATGAAGTTGGAAACCCGGATACAAGGGGCTGAGTGGTGAGGGAGGGCAGAGAAAGTGGGAAGGAGAGCGCACAGACACTAATTGGAAGGAAGGATGGCCTGGTATGGACCCGAAAGTGTTTGAGGCAGCTAAGGAGAACAAAGCAAAAAGGTGGTTCTCGGCAAGGGCAAAGGCCACCTCGGCATGGGAATCTGGCCACGATTATTCAGAGAAGAGAGGAAACTCAAGGTAAAATGACCTGTATTCTTAGCAAAGTTATGGGGTGACATCCGCAGAAGCCTTTCGTGGAGCAATTGGGGGCAGGCATGTGTGGGGGAAGACTACTGGGAATACCAAGGTGAGGTTTAGGGGGAGAGCTAATGAAGGCCTGCCCCAGAAGGGTGGTCCACCACTGTCGGGAAGATTGAGCAACTGGCTGGCTTTGAAGAGAGAGGAAGAGCTGAGAACAGGCTGAAATAGACTAGGGCTGAAATAGACTAGGGTGGCTAAGGGAAATGGAGAAGGACTAGTAGCAGCTTGATTTCGGACAGTTCCGGGTCCTGACCACCAAGAAATAGCCATGTGCCGAGCGGAGCAAGGAGGACGCTGGGAATGCGCTCGGAAATCCCAGAGAGCTAGTCTGGGGGTGCGGGTGTGGGGTGGGGAGGTGCTGGGCTACTTGGGCAGGGGGAGAGGCGCGAGGGGGGAGCCGCGGCGGGAAGGACGGGTGTGAGCCTCGGCTGCTGCTTAGGCCTCGACTGCCCTCCCTCCGAGCCCCGCCCCCGCCCCCTCCCCAGCCGCACAATGGCCTTAGGGTTGTGCCGCGCCCGAGGCTCACACTGAGCGCGGCAGCCACCGCCGCCGCCGCCGGGAGCCTCGGTCTCCTGGCCTGGCGAAGGCCAGTGTGCGGCTGGGGAGGGGGCGGGGGCGGGGCTCGGAGGGAGGGCAGT
>JAJPUD010001454.1:172320-217798 GCA_023553655.1 Myrmecobius fasciatus
CTTCCTTTCTTTCCTCCCCATTTTCCTCTTCCTTCATTTCTTCTCCCCTCCTTTTCTGTTTCTTTCCTTGCCTCCTTTACTTCTCTCTTCCTTTTCCCTTCTTCTCCCTTTCTTCCCTCCTTTCTCCCTTCCTTTCTCCCCCTTTTTCTTCCTCCTTCCTTTCCTCCTACTTCCTCTTTCCTCCCTTCTTCCTTCTCTCCCTCCATCCTTTCCTTCCTCTCTCCCTTTCCTCTTTTTTACCTTCCTCCTTCCTTTCCTTCCTTCTCTTTCTTGTACTTTCCTCTCCTCTTCCTTCCTTTCCTTTCTCCCTCCCTCCCCTTTCTTTCCTTCCTTCCCCTTTTCTTTCTTCCTTCTTTTTCCATCCTTCCTTCTCCTTCCTTCCTTCCTTCCTTCCTTCCTTCCTTCCTTCCTTCCTTCCTCTTCCTCTTTCTCTTTCTCCCTTCTTTTCCGAAGCCAACTTACTTATTAAGTAGGGACACTAAAAGTTGCCTGAACCTCAGCTCTGGATGCTGCTTCTGGGGCAGCAACAGCTGCTAACCTTCAAGCTCAGTAGGGGTATGCATGAGGCTGGGGGACTGTTACTGCTTTTCTTTTCTTTTCAGATGCCATGGACCCTGCTGTAAAGGAAGTTTGGGTTCTTTATTTGCTTGTGAATGTCACACTTTGTCCCAACTCTAATTCTGAATAAAGCAGACCAGGTTTGACCCGAATGTGTGTTGTGCCCCTTTTGCAGCGTAGCCTTTGGAGTTGGGGAAGATCAATTCTTTCTCAGGTACCTTCCCTTTGAGATCTCTTCTTGGGATAAAAGAACAAAGGAAGACCATGGTCGAACCCTAAGAGGGAAATTTAGCCCTTGTTTCCTTAACTGCTGAATAGACTTTCTTCATAATCCAAGGCAGGACCTTGGGCCAGAAAGCATTACTGGCAGTGCTGGAGAGCTGGGAGGCTCCATCAGAAAGCAGTGATGGCCTCAGTGCCAGTGAGGGCCACAGTGCTGGTGAGGGTCCACAGAAAGCAGTGATGGCTTGGGTGCCGGTGAGGGTCCATGAGCAATGTTGTGTAGGATGTTGTCAGAGCCTTGCCACAATGGGGGTCCAGAGATGAGCCAGAAATCACCCCAAAGATTTGCAGAACTTGTCTGTGTGGGATCCATTGTCAGTCATCAGGGTAACCAACTAAGAAAGTGGCCACACCCCAAGGAATCATGGGCATTGGTCCTGGTGCTCTTTGGCTGAGTGTGTAAAGAAACTAGGGTAGCTGGGGAGGAAGGGAGCAGGCTAAGATCCAGAGGGCAGGCAATACATCCAGAGAATTACCATAAAGCATATTGAGGCCACAGTGAAGCAACAGAGCCACTGGGAGAAGAAGAACTGGATCCTGGGAAAGCTAGATGGGAACATCAAGAACAGAATGAACTACGGAACAGTTCACCTTTTGGATAGGGTGGGCTGATGTGATGGATCCACTCACCCCAGTGTCTTTATATAATCTCGGTTCTTTGATTCCAGATCCTGCCATCACCCACACCCTCCTCCTCCCCCTTAGGATTCTGTGCTAGAATCTGGGATGTGATTCAGTGTGGGGTAGCACTGAAGTAATCCCTTCTTGAGCTGTGGAGCTCTGGCAATAATCTTCCAACTGGCATGATCCTTTTGACTTTTCAATCAGTCATGTTTTGGGAAAGTGGGCTCAACCTGGAATCCTCCTTGTCGATGGGGCTAATGGGAAACAAGATGTAGTGTCCACATGTACCTAACAGAGGAGGGATGGATTGGAAGACAGCCTCTAAAATAGCTTATCAGCAGAGGGACAAGGTACATGATCCTCAGGGGGCAGCTGGGAGCAATCTCTTGGGCATGATCTTCACCTTCACAGAGCATCCTTCAGAGCAGAAGTAAAATGTGGGTAGAGACCCAGGGAGCCTGCATATTTTGGGTTACCTCCCTTGGGCATTCTCCAGTTCTTTTAGGAAGTCATCCCTGGCAAGAACCTCTTTCCTGGGGGTGGAATCCCTAATGTGGATACAAGAAGAGGGGATGCTCTACTGCCAAGAATGACTGGAAATGCCTCCAGTGTCCTGATAGGCGGAGACCTAGTCAAGAAAATTAGAGGCACCGATTTCAGTCTTGCAGATGACAGTAAAGGAACTAGAGGTGGGGTGGGCGTGGATTCTTAGCACTTAGGTTTTTCCTGAAAGGGAAGATGTCAGAGCCCTTGTTTTGAGACTTAAATCAGATGGCTAAGTCATACCAGCAAGCATCCTGGAGAAACGTACAGGCTGTCTCCATGCAAGTGGAAGCTTTGAAGCATATTAGGAAATACCTCTTTTTTGTCATCATTTGGATACTTGGTAACTACAGTGTGTTGTCTGGTGTTTCCTTCCCTTCAGTGCCCCCAAATCCTTCATTTTCCTACTTCCCCAAATAATCCTTTTCTTGACCCTCTCTATCTCAGCCCCTAAGTTATTGTCCAAGATTTCTTCTTCCCTTCATTGCTTATCAACTAGGAAAAACAGTCTACATATTTTCACTGCCTCCTTTTTCTCACTATTCACCCACTTCTCAACACTTTGTAATCTGCCTTTCATTCCTTCTTTTTTTCTGAAATTATTTTATGATCTCCTTTGCACTCAGTCTACTGATTTTTTGTATCCTCATCCTCATCATCTCTGTAGCATTTGACATTATTGATCACCCTGACAGTTTCACCTAACCTTCCAACCACGAGAGCACTCTTGGTTCTTCTGACAACTCCTCCTGATCTAGGTTCGTTTGCTGATTCCTTCTGTATTTTATACTATTAGCTAGCCAAAGCTTTTGCTTTACTCTCATTTTCTCTTTCCTTTCCAATTTTTGGCAATTGTGTGTACTCCTGTGGCTTCAGTTTGTACTTCTCTCCAAATGACTGAGCTTTTGGTTTGTCCCTCACCTCTAGTGCTGTATTCCTAGCTCCTGTTCTTGGACATTTCCACCTGGCATCTTAAAAGCCACATGTCTAAACCAATGTGCAATATCTCCTCCTGAGAGGATGTGAAAGGGGCTGCCTAGCTAGGGGTTCTGGGATAGATTCTCTCTCCCTATATACAACTGCCTGTTTCCAGAAGGCCCATGAAATGTGGAGATCAGGAGACATACATTGGGAAACTGACAAGCTAACAGGAAGCAGCACCATGGACAGAAACAATCCACATTTAAAACAGTCTTGTTTAAAACAGTCTTCCATTCATTTATGCCCTCTCATGTGGATCACATTGTAGGTCCCATGAGGAACCATCATGAAGATATGGACATTTTATAGTGGGTAGCAGGGGTACCCCAGGTATTCAAAGCCTGGTAATTGTGGGTGAAGGTAAAGTTGCTCTCTGTACATGTTCATCACTGATCATTTTTAAATGGGGATTGACCAGGTCAGAGACCTGCCCCCATCACTATCACTATGTGAAGTTAAAGCTAGAATGCCACATGTGGAGCCAGGAAGCCAAAGTTTGCAGTTCTGTCACTGACACATACCTGCTCTGTGATGGTGGACAAATTTTTTCACTTCTGTGATTCTTGCATCTAGAGAATGGGGATGTGTATCTTCAGAAGCTGTTGATCTTGGTGCATTGAGTTGGTCTCAAAGCCATGAAAAGCTGAGCTGCAGCCCAGCTTTCTGACTCTTGTAAGTTGTACATCTAGAGAATGGGGATGTGCATCTTCAGTAACTGTTGGTCTTTATGGATGAGAAAAGCTAGCTTCAAAATCAGAAAAAGTCCTGCCTTCTGACTCTTGCTTGCTGTGACAGAGTAACAGCCAGTACAGGTAGAGAAGGCACTACCTGCATGGACAAAAGGAGTTCCAAACACTAGTGAAATCCCAGATCTGGGCGCTCTCCCCTATATACTTCTGAGAATCCTTGTAAGCTCCAAATAAGATAAAACATGACCATTGTCTAAACACTGGACTTATTAGTTATTAGTGCCTTTGGAAGTCATGAATAAATAACTAGTAACAGCTGCTTCATCCTGTTTGGGCTCAGGTGACTTTTTTTAATTATGAAATTTCAGCTTCCTAGTTTCAGCCCCTGGTTCTAGCTTGTTGAAATCTTTTTAGCTTGTGTCTTCCCTTCTATAATTCTCTTGGATCCACCCTTTCCCATTTGCTCAGAACTGAGACAAAGCAGACTAAGAAGTAGCAGTTATGCAGAGGCAGATTTTGACTTCAACATGCAAGGAAATATGTCTTAATTTGCCCTGCTGACAAATAGAATTAACTGGAAAAGTAGTCCTCCTCCCCTTAGTAGTACAGAAGCTTGCTTGATTCGGGATTGAGCTAAGTGACCTCTGAGGACTCAACTTCAATTCTGTGAAATAGATCTGAAGAAAGAACAGTTTGGAAGTCTTCTGGCTTTGTCTTTGCTTTATCTTGGGATTTGTTGGCAGGATTTGGAATTTTGATGGGCAGTTTTTCCTGATCATTGATAGATAACTCAGCCCCTCAAAATTGTATCACTTTGCCTTGAGATAGTTTTAAGTTTTCAGAAGTTCTTTCTCCTTTGAGTTCCGAGCTTCATGGAGTAATTAATGAAATTCTTAATCTGGGATCTCTCAATTTGGTTTTAAAATTTTTTTGATAACAGTATTTTATTTTTTCTTTTTCATTCTATGTATTTTACTTTAAACATTTTTATATGACTCAGAGGAGGCATCTATAGGTTTCATCAGACTGAGTGCCAGAGGGGACGAAGAGTCCTTGGCACAGAAGCAATTAAAACCCCTGGAATAATGGTACCTGAAATCAGGGGTGTCAGGAGTCAGAGCAGCAGACCCTTGCTTCACATGGTTACCACTTCTACTATGCAGTTTTGCCTGTGAAGAAAGTCAGAGAAAGGATATGTAGATCACAAGCTTGGATCACATTCTGAGTACTTCAAGTGGAGAGAAGGAGCGGGAGAAAAGCAGCAGAGAGAAAGTCAAACACAGGCAGGGAATGGGGATCAGAGCTTCAGGTTGGCTGAGTCTTCTAGGCTGGTAACACTTGGGGGGAAAGAGGCAGGAAGTAGGGGGATCAGGATGGATCAGCAGCCACTAGCCCATTAAGAGCAATTTGCAGACTGATGAGGATTTGTGGGTATGGATGCCTTTTGGTGGATTGTGGGAATTACTGCTCATGCATTCACGCAAGCTACTAAAAGACCTATATCTATCTGACACTGGTCCCAGAGCTGGACTTGGTTATTTTTCTGAAAAAGAGTAAGAGATCTTCTTCCAGAGAAGATTAATATACTGCCTCATGTGTTCCATAAGAAACTTATAGCAGGAAAAAAAATCCAGTTCTTTTTTTCTTGCCACAATTTGTCCTGTCGGAAGAACATTCATTTCTTTCTAGGACTTGTGAACAACACAAACTCTTCTTGCTTGTCAAGGAGTAAAAATGTTAATATTTGACAGAGTGGAGACTTTCTTCTTGCCAGCATGGGCCAAGGGCTTGAGTCAGGTAGGATAAAACAATGTGATTCTAAATATATCTGTGAATACATCTGCACTTGAATTTTGTGGCTTTTATCAGGGTTTTATATTTTCTCCACCAATAGTCTGCATTCCCTTTAGACCTTAAATGATTTGAGTTGCTGTGGCTGAAAAAAACAATCACCCCCCTAGCCAGCCTTGTTTGGTAATTAACCTCCTAGAACTTAATTAAATAGACCAGGCTGTTCCTAGTCCTGTAGACAAATTTTAGAGATGGGAAAACTCAGATCTAGTGGAGTTAAGTGACGTGGCCAAGATCACATGATTTTTAAGTTCCAGATCTGGGATTTTAACCCATTCTTCCAAGACTTGATCTTAGGCTCTCCATACTATAGCATGTTGTCCAGCTTCTCCTTGGTCCAAAGGATTTTGCCTTTGGTCTAGAAGCTTTGATCTTTCATTTCTTGCCCAACTTTCACTAATTTTATGCCCTAGTTTTAGATACCAAACTTCCTTTACTTTCTTGGTCTTGGATGTGGCAAGATTCCCTGATTTCAGAGATGTTCTGAACCCGTTCACTTGTCTGGGTCTTCATGCAAATTGTGACCTCTAACTGAGGGATCTCTTCTCTTCTCCCTCCAAACTATTTCACTGGCAATCTCACCAGCTCCCATGGATTTAATTACCTTCATCATACTGATTCTCAAATCTACTTTTCCTTCCTCCATCTCTCTACTGATCTTGAGTCTCATTTTCAAATGCCTTTCAGACATCTCAAACTGGAAGCTTAATAGACATTTTAAGCTCATTAGGTCTAAAACTGAACTCCCCCAAACCCTCCCCTCTTCCTAATTTCCCTATTACTTACTGTAGAAGGCAACATCATCTTCTTGGGGGCAGAACTGGTGTGCTTGATTCTAGTTTCTCCCACTTTCCAATCCAACCTGCATTCAGCCACCAGGGTGATTTTCTAAAGTGCACGTCTGATCTTATAAAGGGATTATTTTTTGCTTCTTTTTGAACTTAGCATAGTGCCTGGCACATATTAGGTGCTTAATAAATCAAGTCACTTAATGAAAGTGAGTAATTCATTGACCTTTTCCTGTTTCTACTACCACCATATTTTGGGTCTCTGATTCTTGAACCACTCCCTTATAATAATTCACTCTCTTATGATAACCTAGTCAAATGTTTATTTATAAAGGAAAAGAGGCTAACAATTTAGAAATGATATGCTGAGGTAAGAAAGTGAAAACCTATTAAGCAGTTCTGTCAAGCTCCCTAGGTCTGTTTGGTCTCATGATCTTTTGTAGTTATAGTAATGGTCCCAAACTACTCCCAAGAGGGATCACTCCAAGACACTTAGGGCTAATTTGGAATTCACTTTCCTGTGTCTCCTGCCTAGACATTTAGTTCTCTCTCTTTCATACCTGTTGCTTCTCCAAGGCAGCATGATTCAGTGATGGTTTTCAGGACTGACCTCTATAATATCGGTCTAACCCTGAAGTGACAGACAGTCTGCCACAGCCTGAGGCTTCTTCTCAGCTTAAGGAGACCCCCACTCAAGGAAGAGTTGTTGTTAACTCCAAGACTCAATAGTGACAGGCTCAAAGAAATCTCCAGGGTTACACAGAATAATTGACAACACTAGATGTCAGCCTGGAGGGGGGAAGTCTTAATTTAGCACAGTATTTCTGAAGCTATTTGCTATCTATGCTAATAACATACAGTGATCTGCTCATGCAAAGAACCATTAGAAATTGACATAATAGCTGACATGACTAAGAAGCTGACTTTAATAACCATTGATAAACCATTGAAGATACCTAGTAAAGTATGATGTGCAATCTAATTGGTAGCTTAGGTGGATAGTTGTATGTTATTAGGGTAAGGGGGGGAGAATGATAGGAAAATGTGGCTCTGGTTATTCAGAAACACTGAAAGAAGTGGTGAATGGTGGTAGTGGTGATGGGAGGAGAAGGAGGAAGAAGAGGCAGCTTTTTAAAATAATATAATTTGAATGGATTTATTACACAAGTTTTGCTGACATGTTGTTTTAAGTAATGGGCTCTGTCACTGTGGAAAATTATGAAAATCTGTACTTATATGCAGGGCTGTTGATTAGTTCATTGGTTCCACCTTGTTCAGTATTCTGGTAATTATTTAAATGAAGACTTAGATGACAGGTATCCAATTTGTGAAAGACACAAAGTTCGAAAGGATTGTACAATTGAATGCATACCTAAGGGATGAGTAGTTACGGTTGTTAAGTTAACTATTAAATTATCTCTAGTGAAGTTGAGTGATCACCTTGTTTACAAGACACCAGAGGATTTTGGCAAATTGAAGTGATGAGCTGAACTTATTAAGAAGAAATGTAATTGCAATTGATGTAAAGTCATGTTTTGTTTCTCAAAATCCATTTCAGTGGCAGAATTTTAAAGAGATAAACTACACAGTTGTTTAAGTGGGAGAAAATAAAAGTAGGGAGTTAAATGGACAGTGGGCTCTGTATAAATCAACAATGAGCAACAAAATCAAGAACCTCATAATCGGCAATCTGCTGTGCAGAGTACAAAAGAAGGATTGAGAAGCAGTGTATCCCTCTTTGCTGGAAACCCTAAAATAGAGATTGGGTGAATATTTGTTACAGAAAGTAGAGAAAGGAATTTTGTTTATAGACAGTTTGATCTAAATCAGAAATCCCCTAAGCTTTCTTTATGTTATGTATTTCTTTGGCAGTCAGTCTGGTGAAACAAAAAAAAAGCTAATTACATTGAAACAGTTACCAAGATACTTTAAAACAACTTTAAAACGATAATTCATAGACCATAGGTTAAGAGACCATGATGTTTAGAGCCTCTGCTGTCACTGAGAAGCTGTGATTTCAATCAAGATTAAGAATGACCTTCATAGACTATATTTACAATCTTGTATTCAGTATCAAAGAATCAATCATAAAATAACCAGAATCAGGGAAACAGGAAAGACTTAAGAGTGGTTCATATGGAAAATGATCTGGGTTTTCTGATTAACCTTTGAAACTGGATAAGCTGAGTGTGTGGGGCAGCAGCAAACACAGAAAAGAAGCATGATCTCAGACTTCACTAATATAAATTTAAAATCCCCCCAGCAGAGATATGCTGGTCTCATTTGCTCAGATCACACTTCAGAGCAGTCCATGGGGGACTATTCTTGGATAAAGAGACTGCTCACACCTTGTTACCATCAACAAAGTGAGCAGCTTGGAACACACCAGAGGAGGAGTCCTTGAAGCACATTTGAGTATGCAGCTAGGATAAGAGAAGGCTAATGGGACAATATGATAAATGCCTCTAGATGTTTGAAGACATTCATTGGGAATAAATCAAGTCACACATGCATTGAGCATGTACTAAGAGAAGAATAGATTTTGTTTTGCAGTCGTGAAATGAAACTGATAAACAGTTATTTGTCAAGCAAAGAAGTTACAGAGACCTCTAATTCAATAATCCCTTTTTACTAGGAATTACTCTCTACTATCATAAGAGCTGGGGGAGGAAGGGAGGAACAATACCAGTGAATGAGGGATGGCAAAATTCTTACAAAATAAACACCAAATCATGTGAAGGTGGGGGACGTCCTGACATCTAGGGAAATTAGGAAAGGTCTTTGTAGAAAGTGTGTGCTGAACTGAACCTTGACAACTCCTAGGATCAGACAGGGGGAAAGCTTATTCCAGTGGGAAGGATATTCCAGGTTTAGGCAATTATCTGTCCAAAGGCCCAAGTATGCCTTTCCACTTTGGGAGAGCTTATAGTATTAGGAAGTTTTTCCTTCAGGAGACCCTAAATCTGCCTTTATGCTATTTCTGTTCATTTTTCCTAGTTCTTATTTCAGAAACCTTTCAGAAACTGAAGACATCTGTCATGTGTCCCTCCAAGACTACTTTTCTGATTAAATGATGCAGTCTTTCCTCCTATGGCAAGGCCTCTAGCCATCTCATTATCCTTCTCCTGGAAGCATCTGGATGTTTTCCAGTTTGTTAATGTGGTTCCCAGAACCGAATTCAGTGGAATTATCTCCTCTCAATGCAGCTTAGGGGAAATCATGAGCTTTTCAGGTTACCATGTTATATTATAATTTTATTGAGCTTTAATAAGCCAAAATCTGCCACTTTATCAGCCCACCCCCAACCTGCTTCCTTCAAAGGAAAGTACACACTCACACTCACACTCACACACATAAAACTTGTTATAGAAATATATGGTCAATCAAAACAAAATTCCATGCTGGCCATTTCCTAAAAATAATTTTGTTCATTTTTCATTCCAAGTCCTTGATCTCTATCAGAAGGTACTTTTTTTTATTCTTAATATCATTTAAAGTATGACAATACCACTCCTGGGCATGTAATAGAAGCAATTCATCCTTATTTAATCCTTTATCTTTGTTCAAGTATATCTTTTTGATTTTTATCTTGATTCGTATGTTTAATCTTCAGAGTTTTTCTGTAGCTCTGGTCTTTTTATCAGGAATGATTGGAAGTCCTCTTTCATTAAAAATCTTTTTTTTTCTCACTGTAGAATTATTTTCATTTTTGCTAGATAAGTTATTTTTGGTTGTATACTTGTAGCCTTTGCTTTCTGAAATAAGAGTATTCCAAGTTGTCCATTTCTTCATAGAGGTGACTGCTAAGCCATATGTGATCCTGACTCTCTTCAGTATTTTAATTATTCTGGCTACTTGGCAGGATTTTTTTTTCCTTGATCTGGAAGCTCTGGGTTTTGGCAATGATGGTACTTGAAATTTTCAATTTTGAGTTTCTTTCAGAAGGCAGCTGGAATTCTTTGTTTACACTTTGCTCTCTAGATTTAAGGGATTTGAGCAGTTTTAATATTTCTTGAAACATATCAAAGTTGTTCTTCTTATTTTTGATTATGGTAGTCCCGCGATTCCCATTTTTTCCCTTTGGTTTGTTTTACAATTCAAAGATACCTTATATTTTCTTATACTTAGCACTTACTCTGTGGCAAACACTTTGCCAAGTGCTTTTACAAATAATGTTTCATTTGGCCATTGGGTTATCTCAAGAGTTAATGGTTTCTATTTGCTATCTTCAAATTTTCAGGGAGTTTGCTGCTTGGGCAACATATTGTACCAAGCTGTTAATTCCCTTTCCCATCCTTTCTTCCATAGTTTTCATTTCTTTTCTGCTTTTTAAAAAAGTATTCTAATTTCCCTTATAAAAACATTTTTAATCCTCTTATAAAGACTTCCAGTAAAGGAAGGAGGTTTAAATTATGCTATAAGGCAGTAATTATCAAAACTATCTGGTACTAGAAAAAGCTTTTATAGTGGATGGAAAAGGAGAAGGGAGGAGTAATGAGTGAACCTTACTCTCATCAGAAGTGAATGAAAGAGGAAATAAAATACCCACTCAATATGATTATTCTCAGCAATACAATAATCCAAGATTACTCTGAAGGACTTAATGCTATCCATGCCCAGAGAAAGAACTGATTGTGTCTGAATACAGATAGAAGCATACTTTTTTATTTTTTTGCTTTATTGAAAGATTCTTGTTTTGTTTTGGGGGAAATGATCTATTTTTTTTTGCAACATGACTTTTATAGAAATGTTTTGCATTATTTCACATGTTGCACTCATAATGGGGATGAGGTGGGAATAAGGGAGAGAATCTGGAGCTTTTCTAAAAACTAAAAATGATCTTAAATGTAACTGGGAAAAACATTAAATAAATAAATAAATAATTTAAAATAAAGTGAGCTGGAGAAGGAAATGGCAAACCAAAAAAAGGTAAAATTTTTAAAACAAAGTAAAAATGTAAAAAATATTTAATATGTAACTGAGAAAAATAGTTTATCTGGTACTGGCTAAGAAATAGAAAGGTGGATCAGTGGAACAGAATAGACATACAATTTATACAACAAATGACTGTAGTAACCTTGTGTTTGTCAAGTGTAAAGACTTAATAAGAATTGTTGGTGGAAATTGATGGAAAAGCTAAAAAGCAGTTTGGCAGATATTATACATAGACTGATATTTTATACCATTTACCAAAATATGATCAAAATGGATACATGGCCTAGTTGCAAAGGGAGATACTACAAAAAAATTTGCAAAACATGTAACATACTATTTATCAAATAATTCAGGAATAAACGAGAGAGATCGTTGGGAAATATAAAGCATAATTTTGGTTACATTCAATTAATAATGTAGCCAAGATCAAAAGGAAAGCAGAAAATTGGTGGTGGGGGGGAATTTTACAAATACTCAGATAAGAATTTGAGTCATTCCTCAACTGACAAATGGTCAAAAGATATGAACAAGAAGTTTTCTGATGAAGAAATCAAAACAACTTAGTCATGAAAAAAATCCTCTACATATTGATTAAGAGAAATGTAAATTAAAACAACCTTGAGATTCAGATTGGCTAAAATGATAAAAGGGGGGAAGTGACAAATATTGGAGGGTGTGTGGGAAAATTGGAACACAATTCACTGTTGTTGGAATTGTGAAATGATTCAACCATTTTGGACAGCAATCTGGATTTATGCCCAAGAGTTATAAAATTGCCTATACTATGGTACATATGGTACCCTCAGATTAATTCATCAGTATGTACATTTTGGACAACTACCATAAGAATTACCTGGGCTTGAAATTAAATCAGGAGATTACATTGTCTCCTTTTGGGAAATTGTACAGTATCACCATCAAAGGTCTCAAATTGGTATTTGTGCCCAAAATCAATACCTTTAACAATTAATATTCTCTGTGTAGATGTGAATCCTGGAATGGCAATATCAAATGAAATAAAATTTTCAGTAGTCCAAAGTGCAGCGGAAAAAGATACTTTGTGGACCTAAATTGGCTGAAGCAAGAGACCATTAAAAACTTGTTCATGAGATGGGGCTTAGATCTAACCAAAAAAAGAGATAGGCTGAAACTTGGTTAAAAAAAATGAACTCATCTCATGTAACTAATTTGGTTGGTATCATCACTTACCCAGGTTCAAAAACTTTGAAAAATTAAAATCAACAATTACCATATCTTCTCTTTCCACTCCTACAACAGCTCCCTCAGTAATGACTCCTATCTGTTTTCTCCTGATGTCTTATAATAAACTCCTGACTCTTCTTCATCTTCTCCTTTCTACACCATTCCCTACATAAATCTTCCCCAAATGTATCATCTCTTATTATTTTAATCTTATGATCTGGGCTTAAAAACCTTTCATCCCTCCCATTCTTAATAGAATAAGAGGCAAATTCCTTGCTTTCTAGCCCTTTTGAATTCTACTTCCCAGCAACCTTTCCAAACTGATGTCAAAGCTTTTTGTGTCTCTCTGTTTTTGTCTACAACGTGTCCATTTCTTTCTCATTTTATGATCTTCCCTCTTTTCAAGGCTCCAGCCAAGTGCCGGCCTTCCTTGGTACCTTCTTTTACATTGCTATTGAGTTTCAGACATCTAGAACTGGAGCTCTCTTTAGAGGCCATCTGACAGATGGTAAATTATAGAGCAACTTGTCTAGGTAGATAGATAATTGTACATAAAGAGTTTTGTAAATCTTCCAAGACGTGGCCAAGATCATACTGGTAAATGGTGGAAGCATAACCAGAATAACAAAGTCTTTTCAATCTGAACCAAATTTTTGTCATGCACTACAAACTCTGAAACCAATGCTTTGGACCATCTTGTATTATGAACTCTGTTTTTCTTCAATACTTCAAAATGTTTTCTTTTTATTTTAGGACAAGAAGATATTTTCCATCTATGGACACTACCCGGTAATCCGCAATACTCTACGAAGGAAAGGATGGGTGGAGAAGAAATTCAACTTTTTATCAAAGACGGTGCCAAACGGTGAAGGTGAATGTGAAGGTGATTATGATAGTGGATCCAATGTTCTTATGACTGTTCACATAATAATAAAGGGTAAAGTAATAATTAAAAGTTCTGAAATTGAGAACTTGCTAGATGGCTCCTTGGATCGTAAAACTGTTGTAGGATTATAATGACTTGTATTTATGCATCATCCAATCCTCCTCTTGACTTTGAGCTCCATGATGGCCAGAATCACATCTTAACCTATTTTTTTTTCTCTCTCTTGGTACCCAGAGCAATGTTCTGAATCTTATATACACCTTTCCATTCAGTGTTTGATGACTGAATGATTAAATGAATTTTACAAAATTAGTTTGTATAGTTATGTTTTCTAATTTTAATACTTTGTCCCCATTCTTTTGGGAGAAAATATTTATTTCTCTAGCATTATTAAAATATCATTGAAATAAAAATAATAATAATGATAGCTAATATAGAATGCTTTAGAGTTTATAAAGTGCTTTAGATATATTGTCTCTGTGAGGTTGGTGCTATATTATCTCCATTTTCTAGATGGGTTTGAGTCTTAGTTTCCTTATCTATAAAATAAAAATGAGACTATATATACTCCCTTCTTCCACTCAGGGGTCAGGAAAACAGTTGGAAATTTTTAGAGAAATAGGGCTTGTTATTTCTTTGTTAAATAAATAAAAGTTTTTATTTGTGTGATTCTTGGATGGCATTGTTTCAGTCAACTTTGTGTTGAAGGACAGAAGGGTAGAATTATTGATTTTTTATTCAATTTTATTTTCAATTTTACACTCACTCATTTGCTTTTGTCCCCTTTTCCCACTCATTGAGAAAGCAAGATATATAAAACCTTTTATAGATATGAAATCATGCAAAATAAATTTCTGCATTAGCCACTTTGCAAAAAAGAAAGCAAGAAAAAGAGAGAACATTTAAAATGTGCTTCAGTCTGTACTCTGAATTTATTAGTTCTCTATCCAGAGGTATATAATATTTTTCATGATGAGTCTTTTGGAATTATGGTGGGCCATTGTGTTTTCCGGGTAACTAAGTCTTTCACAGTTGATCATCATTACAATATTGTATTTACTGTTCTACAAATTTTACTTTATATAAGTTCATATAAGTCTTCCTAGGTTTTTCTGGAACCATCCCCTCTTGTTTTCTCATATACAATAGGATTCTACCAAAGCTGTATACCACATTTTCTTGTTCAGCCATTCCTTAATTGATGAGCATCCCCTAAAGTTTTCAATTCTTTGCCAGAACAAAAAGAACTGCTAAAAATGGGATTATTTGTGCAGAAGGAGGGACTGACTTTGGTCAACCTTGACCTCATTGTGGGAGGAGAGAGGAGTAGAAGGCACTTACCTGAGTGATAGGAGTTGAGGAAGAGGAAGGAAGAGGGAGTTGATGGCGAACTCTAAACTACTTCTTTGCCTCGAGGATTCTCCAAGCTTGTAGGCAACTCAGGGTGATCCAGTGCATCCCCCTCATCCTCCAGTTCAGGAACCTGAGACCCTAAGAGCTGTGTGAGATTCAGAGCTGCATGTCACCTCCTCACCACAGTGCAGCATGAAAGCATAGCCAGTGTGGGGAGGAGTGTTAGCTCTGCTGGTGATTTCATTAATGATCTCTGTTCTTTTCATAGAAAACAAATATGTTGAAATTGAAGAAGAGAATGAGATGATTTTTCAGAAGTCAAATAACATCCATGATGTGATGGTAGGATTATATAGAGATATGGCTTATGTTTATACTAAGATGTCAGTGAGTGTGATCATCCTGTCTTGATCAGGATGTTTCCATTCCCTTTAAGTAACCCAGCAGTAGAGGTTCAGCTGCCTTAGTAAATGAGGAGGGAGTTCCTGACCTGAGGTCCACCCTGCTCAGAGACCTTTTGGGGACTGGACCCCAATGCTCCCTAATCCCACTGGCCTTTGCTTCCTATGTTTTAATTTAACTAGAATTTTCATGTTTTCTACCAATTTTTAGATATGATTAGCACCAAATTGGTGAGCATTGCCATGTTCATGCTGTCTCAGCTATTTACTTACAGAGAGTAGCTCACAAATCCCAGCCATCCCATTGGTGCTTCATGGTTCATACATACATGATCTCTGAAAGTCTTAGTCGGCAGGGTCTTCTTCAGTTGCTATGAAAGTAACCTGAGAAAGAAAACATCAGCGTGAGATGGTATAATGTTAGGCAGGCTGCGTAGCCCAAGGACAGAGCCTCTGCCCTGGATGTAAACAGATGGCCAAGCTCCCATTGGAGTCCCAGTGCAGCCAGGAATGAGGGAGCAGACATAGAGACCACTGGACTCAGTAGTTTTAAACTACTTATTGTCTTCTTGTAGCTGGGCTCCTTGTAGAGAAAGAGTAGCCTATGTTCCCATGACCGAAGTGCCTCCCTCTCTCCTCTGTCACCCTCCTACACTCCTAGCCTGAATAGGGCATGGGTGAATGGAGAAGCCACCTCATCCTGAGTGATTCAGGGAGGAGATAAGATAGGTAATAACTTTAGAATCAGAGAGATTAGTTCAAACTCTACCTGTTCCATATTTGGCCTTAGACAAATTTAATATTTGGTCCTCAGTTTCCATATCATTACTAAAGTCCTTCCCAACTCTAAAACTTATATCTGTGGTCTTCATGTATTCTCTTGTTGGAAGGCAATTGAAAGGTATCTTTTCTGAGGTTCCCGGATCCTAAATATTTTCGAACTACCATTGGGGGCTAATATCAAAGAATGGCAAGCCTTAATCCATTAATTCATTTTGAATATTTAATTCATTAATGAATTTCTCTCAGTTTAAACTTTTGAGCTACTTTGAACACTTTTCTAGCCCCAAAAAAGTGCTGTAGTGAGTGTTTACTATATTTATTATTTCTGAAGTAGCCACTATTAGGTTAGACAGTATGACGAGTTTAAAAAAAGAGACAACTTTGCTTTCCTTGTGAATGAAGGCAGAAATGAGGGGTTTTGCCATCTGGAAATTGGAGAATCTGTGTATCCATATTGGAATATTTTAGGAAGCAATTACAGCTTTTTGCCTATCCAGCTCATATTTGTCATGCTCACAGACTAACTCCAGAGTATTCTTTACGCGAGTCCCCATCCTCAGTATTTTTAGAAGGTTCTTTATTTGTTCTAAATAAAGGAGTCCCAAGGAAGGCTCAGCCTGTTGTTTCCTTTCTCTCCATGCACAGAACCTAGCTCTAGCTCCTGCTTGTGTTTTGACTGTATGATCTTTGAAGACATATTTACTGTTGATAAAGAATTTTTTTTGTGCCAGTCTAGGTTGGTAAAAACAGAAATTCCTTACTTTCTTTGGACTATAAAGAGGGATGTAGTTGATTACCATAATTTAAGTTGTGATCAGATGTTGAATCACTATGGAAAAACAGCTTCTTTTACCACCAAGGTGAGTACTTCATAGCAATTGGTCAGAGCAAGAAACTTCAGGAATGATTCTGAAGCTTTCTGCCCTGCTCTATCTGCCCTACCCTGTAGAACCAGCTTGCTGCTCCATTCCGTGCCTGTGACGTCCCAGTCGGGCGCCATTATTAATATCCCGGCCTTAATTTTTGTTAAATGAACAAAACAGGCCCCTTCGGATCTGATGTACATTGAAGGCAGCCCCAGTCCCTTGGGTTTAAGGGAGGAAACCTTTGCTTCTTAATAAAAAAATGCTTATTCTTAAATAATCCATGATCAAAATAAATTCTCATCTAAACTAGTACACGAACACAGAAGTGAGAACAACTTGGACCCTCATTCAACAACCTCTTGAATGGTGTCATTTTGTGGACCACAGCTCTGGGGAGGTGGGGAGGTCCCCAGGTCCCTGCAGATAACATGCACTCATTAAGGAGTGTCGATGGTCATCCCCTCTGTTTATTTTTTGAAGATTGGATTGTGCATGAACATGCGGAATCTGCCATGGTATGTCCCAGCTAATCCTCATTCCTTCTTCCCTCGTTGTTACGGTCTCTGCTCTGATGGTGAGAAACAGGAGTTCTTGGGTGAGTGCTGTGACTGTTAATACTGGTATCAAATGTCACGCTAGATTCTCCCTTGTGGAAGCTGTATGCGTGGATGCACCAACTTGGAGCTGCTTGCTTGGCTGCACAGCCTGGGTCCTCCCCACCTTTCCAGCTGTTCTCCTAATTCCCTTGGACTTTCTTGCCCACTGCCTTGCTGGTGGGTGTGAATGGGAACAGAAGCTTCTGGCTTCTGGCCACACTAACTGCCCCACTTGTCTCTTGGCACTCTCTCCCCCTTCCCTTTGTCTTTTGTATTTTTGTGCCATGGAATGAAAAGGCACAAGGAGAGATCAACAAAAAGAAGGATAGTCGATAGCTTTTGCTGAAGCAATCTTTGGTTTTTAAATGCTCTGACAGCAGATGGAATATTGGACATGTGTGAATGATGTCTTGTGCCCAGAGGCATGGGCTTCTTTCCTGGCTTCAGGCCCAGAATATGAACTTGGAGAACCTCCTTTTCTCTGTATGGGAAATTCCCAATACAGGGACATTGTGAAGAAGAAAAATAATGGGCAGGAAACTTCTGTTCTTTTCAGCTCAATACCTTCTGAGCTCGACCAGCCTCACATTCTGTTCTTGGGAAAAGCTGTTTTCTGCAGGAGCTTATTCTTAACCATCCTCAGAAACTGCACAGCTGGGCTTCTCCCCACCTTTCCAGCTGTCTTCCTCTGCTTCATGCTCTCTTTCTAGCTCCACTGGCCTTTGCTGTCCTCTGGATAAGAGCCTCCACCTCCCAGCTCTGCCTTTGTCCTGGCTATTTTCCCCGTTCTCTCTTCTCAAGTCCCACCTTCTGTAATAGATTTTTCTGCTCCATCCCTCTAAGCCCACCTGATTCCCCACTTTCTATTACTTTCTCTCCTAGATGCCATGCTTTAGCTGTCTGTCTTATTTCTCCATCTCTCCCTCCTCTCCTTTCTCCCTCTCTCCCTTCCTTCCCCCTCCTCTCTTTCTCCCCATATTATATGTCTTTCTGTCTCTGTCTGTGTCTATGTCTGTGTCTTTGTCTTTTCTTCTCTCTATCTACCTCCCCACCTCCCTTTCTTCCTCCCTCCCTTCTCTGTTTCTTTACTCTCTCTCTTTTTCTCCCTCTCCCCTTCCTCCCTCTTTTGCCCCCCATATCTGTCCCCATCTTTCTCTCCCCCTCTCCCTCCTTTTCTTATCTCCTCTCTCTCTCTCTCTTACTTCTTTTCTGTCTCTTCCTCCCTTCCTCTTTCTCCCTCCCTGCCCCCTCTCTTTCTCCCTCCTTCCTATTTCTTTCTTTTCTCTCTCTTTCTCCCTTCTCCTCTCCCTCCCCCCTATCCTCCTCTCATCTCCCTCCCCCTCACTCTTCATAGCTCATATTTACTGTATTAGAGAGGGCAGATTTTATTTCTTTTGTCCTTTTTCTCTCCATGGCCTTGCAGCACAGCAAGTACCAGATAAATGTGAATTAGATGAAATTTAATTCCTTGTATTGAATTGAAATCTATTTATTCCCCTCACAAAGAATCCCCTCACATGCCATCCAATATGAAAAACATGCCAACTTTTTCTTCTTTTCAGATGATTTCAGGAGGACAGCTGCATCTAGTATCCTGAAGTGGGTTGTCAGTCACCACAATTATAGCAAGAGCAAATCCAGGGTCAAAAAAGAAGAGAATGATGAAGAGATGAGTCGAAATAAAGGTATCTTTGGCAATAATAGGATTTATTGTGCCATAAAAAAAATTGAGATTAGCTACATTTTAACTAGGAAGGAGATAGAGTAACTGCACACATAGGTCAGGTCCTGAAGGAGAAAGGATTCGTGCTCAAGATGAGAAGTGTGGGGATAAGAAAGGAAGTAGAAGGCAGAAAGAAATGTTCAACTCTTTCTAATTTTGCTTGTTTTCTCTGCCAAGGAGAATGATCTTTAGCCTGCGAAGAACAGAATGGAATTGGCTAATAGGGAGATTATATCCAAAACAAGTAAGGCAATGGTAAAAAAAAATGAGTTGATTGCCCTTGATGATGTCAAGTCACCAGGCTCAGATTAACTCCATCCCAGGCTACTGAAAGATCCAGGTAGATAAGGTTGTTGAAGTCAATGATCTTTGAAAAATCCCAGATGTTGACAATGGTCCAGTAGCATTAGATAAAAGCAAATGTAACTCCAGTTTTCACAATCAGAAAAAGAATAGAGTTCAAAACCTGCAGACCAGTGAATTTGACTTTGATTTCTGGCAAAATTCCAGAATATATTATTAAAGGGATGATTGATGAACACTTAGAGAAGGAAACAACAGTAAATCACAATCAAGGAAGGCTCTTGTCGAGAACAAGACTCAATATGTTTTCTTTTGGAAGCAGGATTAATAAATTGGTAGAGAAGATGTGTGCAGATTTTAATAAAGCATTTCAGAGTTACTCCTGATCTTATCTGAGAGACAAGCGGACAGTGAATATCTTCAAAATTCTCTCACAGAACCCAATTACCTGTGGCTGTTGTTGTTTGGGCAGGGAGCAGTTGGTGTGCTCAGACCGCAGGTCTCCTTGAGTGCTGGGAACCCTTATTCCAGAATTCTTGATTCCATGACAGTTTGCTCATTGGACAAGCTGCTCTGTTCCCACTTGAACGTGGCTTCTATTCTTCCTATCTTTATACACATTCACTCCGAAGTTGTCTCATAGTTTTACTCTCTACATCCAGAAGACAGCTCATTCACATTTTTTCTGAAGATCTTTAGTCTTAAGTCTTTCACTTAGGAGAGATATCTGTGGCCATCTCTGGATGCCCATAGACTCTCCTAACCTATGTCCAGGATTTTCACAGAACAAATGCCTTGGAGAGCCCTGAGCCCTTGAAGCCCTTCCCCCCCTCCCAGAATCCAATGTCAGCCCTTTATTTGGCCAGAGGTGTCCTTCTTGGCTTAACCCCTTTTCATTTTTTTTAAAATTTTCAATAGTATTTTATTTTTCTAAATAAGATAGTTTTTAACATTAATAGTTTTCAACATTCATTTTTGTAAGACTGTTCCAAATTTTTCTCCCTTCCTCCATTAACTGCCCCCTTCCCAAGACAGCAAGTACTCTGATATAGGTTAAATATATGCAATTCTTTTAAACATATTTCCATATTTGTCATGGTGTACAAGAAAAATCAGACCAAAAAGGGAAAAAAGAAAAAAACAAAAATATTATGCTTCGATCCATATTCAGTCTTCATAGTTCTCTCTCTAGATCCGGAGACATTTTCCATTCCAAATCTTTTGGAATTATAACCACATTGTTGAGAAGAGCCAAGTCCATCACAGTTGATCATCACATAATCTTACTATGTATAGTGTTGTATTGGTTCTGCTCACTTCACTCAGCATCAGTTCATGTAAGTCTTCCCAAACTTTTCTGAAATCAGCCTGCTCATCATTTCTTATAGAACATTACATTCAGATGATACAACTTATCATTCAGCTGTTTCCCGGTTGATAGGTGTCCCCTTAATTTCCAGTTCCTTACCACTACAAAAACCTCTCTCATTTCTTGTAGCTTATCTTTATTCCCAATCAAGAACAAATGAGATGCTTAAGGTTGACACATTGGGTGATGGGGATCTCCCTTCTCTGTGTTAATGCTCTAGCTTCAGCTTGACTGCAGCTTAATTCTGGGGATCACATTCCCTGCAGGCATGTAGTGCAAGCTCAAGAAATGAAAAGGTAACTAAACTTTACTTCTAAAATATGAGATAAAAAAATTAAAAAAGATAAATAAAATAAAATAAAATAAGATAAAATATGAGATAAAATGCCAGTATAGGGTTTTTTTTTCGAGACCATAGGCCTGAGCTCATGTGGCCCATCCCGTATATATGGTTAAGCAAGCTAGGACTGATCAGACAGCAAGTCAGTGGGTTATTGTGTTAGCCATTTGTAATCTCAGAATTGCCAGAAACAACTCACTGTAAAACCAAGAGCTTCAGTCTCATTGTCAGTAAGAAAGCAAATGCAGCAGGCATCAGATGTCCAGCTCTTTCTTGCCTGCTGTGAGACCCCTCCCATGTGCCCTTAGCTAGCATCAGTATGTAACAACTGGGCTTTATGGTTTTACGTGGCCATCTCTGAAACTACAGAAGCTATTGATAAACCAAATCCATAAAGATCTTTTCACACATATTGTTCCAATGGTTTCTAAATGCTACTGAAGGATTCAGTCAGTCAAGAAGCATTTCTGAGGGGCCTGGCACAAGAGAAAGCCAAAATATTTCCTGCCCCCGTCTAAGGGAAGAGACAAAGCACAAATGACAGGATGGGTACAGGATATAAAGAAGAGTGGGAGATAATCTCAAAGAGGAAGGCATTAGTAGGCTGGGAAGTGGGGCAGTGGGGGAAGGGATAAGGAAAGACCACCTGCAAGAATTTAGAGTTGTTTTTTTCTAGTTCTGTTCAGAGTACATATGAATAGGAGTACATATGAATATGAATAGGAGTTAGGTGATCCATGTCACCAGTGACATCCCCCCATAGCTGTTGAAAAATTGCCTGCCCCAGATTTCTTGAGGGATACACTCCCACTGGCAGAATCCCACTGGGTAGATGAGTATTGTCTTTTCTTTGACTTTCTCTATTTTGAGAATCATGGTACTCACTCCTGGAGATCAGAGGCTACCTAACAATCAGTCTTGAATGCACATCCTGGTTTGCTTTCAATATCTTGTTCAATGTCCAATAGTCTACACATATTCAGCTCTTTGAGATTTTTTTCTGTTCCATAATTTGGGGCTCTGTGATGATGTCACTGGATAATAGTTCCTTTCGGTGTTTGTGATATCTTCTGGGATTGCTCCTTAAAAGGACTGAGTCTTTGAGTCTGGGTTCTTTCAGTGGTTCTCCATTGACTTCCGTGGCTTTTTCAAGTTTCTTCCCTTAGCCTTTTATTAACCTCTGCAAAAACTGAACCCCGCCTCTCCAACCTATTCACAAAGGTTGACTTACTTTTAGATTCCATTGATTATATGACTTTTTCTATATTTTTAAAAGTAAGGCAAGAACTGAGGTGTCAGCAAAGAACCCACAATACCTGTGGGAATCTCATAGACCTCGGTGGGAAGGGGTTCCAGGACTCTCAAGTTTTCTACAGCTACCGAATACTGAAACAAACTTCCTGGCATTAGGAAAGAAAAAACATCCTGTCCTTTCCCCCCACATGACACTACTAGTACTATTTAAACCATTTGTGTGAATTAAGAAGATCTATATCCTATCAGCAGTGAGGGTTCTCTCTGTCTCTCTGTCTCTGTCTCTTTGTGGTTTTCCGCTGTCTCTGTTTCTCTTTCTTTCTTTCTCTTTTTGTCTGGCTCTCTGACTCTGTTTCTCTGTCTCTCTGTTTCTCTTTCTGTGACCATATATCTGTCTTTCCCTATCTCTCTCTCTCTCTCTCTCTCTCTCTCTCTCTCTCTCTCTCTCTCTCAGGTACAAGTTGGTTTAGATAACCTGAGGGTTTTGAACAATTCTGAGATGCTGGGATTTGTTAATCCCCAAACATACCTCTGGGATGTGTTTGCTTTGCAGATCAAGTTAGTGCTGAGGAAAAGAAACTCATAGACCTCCCAGGGGAACTCATAGAGGTGGCTTGTAAAGTGTGTGAGAACTACCTTGGGCAATTGGAACATGATGACATCGACATTTCGGCGGAGTCCCTGAAAACCCTCTCTGAGTCCCAGTGGAAGGAGCTGATCCAGCAGTACTACAATCTCATCCAGTAAGAGCTTTGTCTTTCCCATCCTGTGTATAATGGGCATCTTGGGACCAGTGGAGCCCTCTGGGAAGCAGAAACAAAGGTGCTTCCTCTGTGCCCCATGGCATCTGCCCCAAAGCTTGCCTGCAATGGAATCTGATTCCTGAAAGTTTGAGTTCACCAAGCAGAGAGCTGGGAAAGGGGAGGAGAGGAGCCTTCACTCTGTGGAGGAAAGGCCTCATGCCCTTGTCCTGTCTGAGACCTCCCTCCTTCAGACCTTTGGGGTGCAGAAAGGCCCCACCCAAGTGCTCATGACCTTGTATGGACATTCTTGTGGGTGTTTGTAATCAAGTGGCAAAACAGCATCGCCTGGTGCAGTGTCAATAAGGCATGGAGAAGGTATATTTTCCCATGTTACCACCCCTGCTAGTTGGGAGAGTATACATTTATTTTTTATTATTGTTTTATTTTTCTGGTTATATGTGTCTATTAACTTTTAAAATACCTATTTCTTGATGAATCATATTGGGAGAGAAAAATCAGAACAAAAGAGAAAAACTATGAGAGGAAAAAAAAAAACAGAAAAAAGTGAACAGAGCATGTGTTGATTTGCATTCATTATCCATGGTTCTTTTTCTGGATGCAGATGGCATTTTCTATCATAAAGTTTATTGGAATTGCCTTGGATCATTGAGCCACTGAGAAGAACCAAGTCTTTCATAATAGATCATTGGCCATTCCTGCTGTTACTGTGTACAATTTATTCCTGGTTCTGCTTATTTTGCTCAGCATCAGTTCATGTAAATCTTTCCAAGCCTTTCTAAAATCAGCTTGTTCATTATTTTTTTGATTGTTCATTATTTTTTAATAGAGCAATGATATTCCATTACTTTCATGCACCACAACTTGTTCAGCCATTCCCCGATTGATGGGTATCTACTTATTTTCCAATTCTTTGCTACTACAAAAAGAGCTGCCACAAACATTTTTGCACATGTGCTTTTCCCTCCTTTATGATTTCCTTGGGATATAGACTCAGTAATGGCACTGCTGGGTCAAAGAGGATGCAGTTTTATGACCCTTTGGGCATAGTTCCAAACATCTCTAGAATGGTTGGATCAGCTCACAACTCCACCAACAATGTATTAGTGTCCCAGTTTTCCCACATCCTATCCAACATTCATCAGTATCTCTTCCTGTTATCTTAGCTAACCTGAGAGGGGCGAGGTGTGGTACCTCAAAGTTGTTTTAATTTGCATTTCTCTAATCAATAGTGATTTGGAGCATTTTTTCATGTGATTGTAGATGGCTTTAATTTTATCATCTAAAAATTGTGTGTTCATATCCTTTGAGAGAATATACATTTAGAGAACATGTGACCAGAGGACACACATGCTGGGCACACACACACAAACATACATACACACGTACACACCAGACACCTGGATAGAGCATGTATATAGCTACAACTCTGAGGTTGCAGAGCTGTCTTTGTCCTCTGGTGATGTTGTTCCACTAGTCTCTCCCTCTTCCTCTCTCTCTCTGCTTCTGTCTCTGTCTCTCAGTCTGTCTCCTCTCTCATTCTCTGTATCTGTCTCTCTCTGTCTTTGTCTCTCTGTCTCTTGTCTCTGTGTCTGTTTGTCTGTGTGTGTTTCTGGGTCTCTGTCTTTCTGTTTCTCTCTCCCCCTCTGCTCCCCCCACTCTGGATGTAGTTATGTCTCCTTTTTCTGCTTTATCATTTATGTTAGGTGACCCTATTGGTCTCCTGTTAGACAAGCTGATTTCTATCACCATCTACTTGACTTCAGTTTTTCTGCCTCTGTGGAGCCATTTGAGCCTGTTCTGGGACATCTTTTTCTCTTTGTTACTGTCAGCTGGGATGACTGGAAAGCCTCTAAAACCTTTTGTCACCCCTAATTTAGTGTGGCCATTTAGCTCTCATTTAGTTATCCTCAAATATCTGGTTTTGCCAGATCATACAAAATATCCAACAGCAAGATCATTGAATTAAGATCTGGATAACAAGAAAGAAAATGACATAATAAAAGCACTTTCTCCCAAAAGATGGGGTAGAAGAAGGGAGAGAATTGGGAACTAAAAAATAAAAAATAAATTAACCAACCAAAAAACACTTTTCGGCACCCAAACATTAACAGTTGCATCTCCCTAGAAGAGAAGATTAGTAAGAAATCTCTAGGGAGAATCTTCAGGGACAGAAAGAACAGCTTCAAGTCTTCCAGTATGAGAAAACTGCTCCCCCTAAATGTCCATTCACCGGCCGTCAAAGTGCAGGTGTGTTGGTCTTTCAGAGCCCACTTAGAAACATGGCTGGATATCAGGGCTGATGGGTCTTATCTTCTCTGTGCACGTTTCCTTCTATTTCTGCTCCCTTCTCCTGGTGACACATTTGGCTTCTTGTTCATTGCTCAGAAAACCTTTCCACTCCCCTCTCCATTTAGCTTTTTATCTTTCTTCCCTCTCTTTCCCTCCCCTCCATACTACCCAGGGTCATATCTCATTCCTTATGGAATATTCCCCATTAATCAGGATCCTTCTGTGAGAAAGTAACCATTTGCTGAAGCTAACCATCCCAAGAATATGTAACAATGACCAATGCTCTCTCAGCCCTGAATTAAGTCCTAAAAGACTTTGTTCTTGGTCATGTCCTTGGCACATTACATCATCACAGAGATAATTAGATACAACCATGTAACAAAAGGATTTGAATTTATTTAATTAATATTACGTGTCATTTTCTACAATTCTTATTAAAAACATAGTATTTATTTTTAAAGCATTTGATGCAGTTTTATTTCCCACTAATACAGGTTGTTCCAAAAGTCTTCAAGCACTTCTAAGCTTAGGGAATGGTCCAGTCCTCTCTCATCCAAGATCAGCCCTTTTTAGGATTTTAATATGGCATTAAAACTAACCACAAACTCACTTGATTTAATTCATTGTCATTCAACCAGCATTTATTAGACAACTGCTGTGTGTACTGTGCTAAGAGCTGGTGTGCCAAGATCTCCTTCTCTTTTTTTTGGCCAATCACCTGTTCTCTTTAAATTGCATAATGCTTTCTTCTTTGGATATCCACTGATATGCATGCCCCTTTTGGGCACAAAACATAATTCTTAGAAGAAATGAACACAACTGGCAGTTTGCTTGCAACTTTCCCTTCATGCCCACTTTTGGTTTAGTCTTTGAGTTAGATGGTGTCAAATTTTGCGTCAGTTAACATCCTAGGCAGGGATATTGGGACAGAGGAAGTGGATGGCTAGAACACAGTAGGCAGGAAAGAAGGGCCCCTTGGTGATGGGGAAGTCCACAGTTCTCCTCATGGACAGTGGGACTAACTTCTTGAGGAACAAGTATCTTCACATGATTTATGAAGGAGACAGGCAAGTCTTATATGGCAGTAAGAGAGCAAGTATCTCTTGTTGGCCTCAGTAAGAAAAGATATCAATCAACCAGAATTTATAAAGTACCTACTATGTGCCAGGCACTGTGCTAAGGGATGGGAATGCAAAAACAAAAAAAGTTGAATTATCTCTCTAAGGAACTCACATGTGATTGAGGAAGGCAGCATATGTATATATGTGTGATGGGTGTATATACATATATGTATATCATATGTATATATAAAGGAAATAAAATACAAGGTGATTAGAGGAGAGCAATTTTGAGGAGATCAACACAGACTTACAATAGAAGACAATGTTTGAGCTTCATTGTGAAGGAAGTGAAGAGTGTTATGAGGCAGAGGTGAAGTAGGAGGGCATACCAGGCTGGGGTGGGGTGGGGGAATGATCAGTGCAAAAGCTTGGAGATAAGAAATCTAGTGTCTTGGATGAGGAACAGAGAGAAGTTGAAATGACCTGATTTGTATTACCAGTGGTCTTTAGGTTCACCACCTCTTATCTAAAAGGCTTTTGGTCATCACTAGAAGCAGTTAGGTGATGACACAGTGGAGTCAGAAGACCTGAGTTCAAATGTGGCTTCAGATACTTAATAGCTGAGTCATCCTGGGCAAATCATTTATAAACTCTGTTTGCCTTATTTTCCTCATCTGTAAGATCGGGAAAATAATAGTGTTCCCCTTCTACCTTCCATGGTGATGATGAAAACCAAATGTTAATAATTGTAAAGCACAGTGCCAGGCACACAGTAGGTTCTATATGGACAGACTGCTTAGGAGAATGTTATCAGGAAGTCATAATGACTAGAAAAATGCCAAGTCAGTCACATCAGACCTAGGTGCCCTTCTAGTCCCATGACTGAAAAAGGGATCTCAACAAGTGGCTGTCTAGACATTGATGAAAGAACTCCAGTAAGAGGAAGCTCACATGGGACCAGCAGATGTAGAAGGTGACACATCGGGTGGGCACCAATGAATGACTCATGAGGACATGGACAAGAGCTGTTCAGAATGGTCTGAAACCTGCATTTTTGGGGATTGCCCTGCCATGGGAAGAAAACCCCCCAAATCTTTTGGCATATCTCCCTGATGTGTTGAATTCCTGCCGTAGCCAAGTCTATTTGTCCCTCTCTTTCCCATCCATGTCCACCAAGAGTTGTGATTTCTTCCTTATGAAATTGTGCTCATGTTGTCAATGTGCCCCCTCAGCTATAAGCCTGACATGCCTTTTCCTCTCTTCACCTCCTGAGCCAGTTCTTCTGTTCCATGCTCTCTTGACTCTCCTTGATTGACTTAGTATCTGCGCTGATTGATTCTCTGTTATGATCAGTAGTGTTTTTTATCCCATGGAGAAATATCAATTGCAGGCATTTATCAAGTACGTATTGCTTGCCAGGTACTGTAATGGGTGCCGGGGACATAAGAATGAAGAAACAGTTTTTGTTCTCAGAAGTTCACCATCTGTTAGGGGAGAGATATTAGTTTCTAGAGGACATCTTGGGGAAACTGTTTTGTATCCCTCCTAGGTGAGCTTGAGGCTGAGTGAGGATTGTTGATCCCATTGGCAAGATCTTAGCATTTGTGGAGATTACATGCTCTACTTAGAAGAACTGAAACCCTGCTTGGCTCTGAGGCCATTCAGAGAATTCTTCTTTTTCTCACTGCTCTCCACTCTTAGTAAAAAGGAGCAATTCCAAGTATCAATCAGAGCCAACAGTTTAGGACTTATTCTTGCCTTCATGGAGCTTACGGTCTTGGGGAGGGGATGGCCCCAAAGAAGCAGATAGGATTTTACTACTGATATGACTTGGTCATTAAAAAATGGGCCAGATCAGGAAGGCTGCCTGGAAGAAACAATATTTCAAATGGGCTTCAACAGGCAGATGGAAATTCTGGGCCAAGACTGTCCAGAGGCTGAAAAACCCCAAATGGAGTTTGTATCCCTGATATTTCCAGGCCATATCACAGTTCACTTCACACCCAGAGCCTGAACCCAGAACAGTGTCATTTGATTTTCACAGGATGAATCTGAGAGTCTATTCACCCTCAGTCATGGAAATATCCTGCCCCATTTTCCTTGTGAGTTCCCCAAAATGAAGACGTTGTGGGAGATAACCTAAAGAAATTCTAACTGGGTTTTCTTGGTTTTTGTTTTTAGTGGCGATGCTTGTATTTCCAGTTCAAAGAACTACTTTTCCCAGTGTCAGAGTATTCTGAATAAAATCATGTCAGCAAACCCCCAGTCCGAAATCGATGGCATGAGAAACATCTGGATTTTAAAACCAGGCGCCAAATCTCGAGGCAGAGGTAAGGCACCTTATAAAGAGCTTTCCAAAAAGCTGAACGTCATTGTTTTCACCTTGAGAAACAGGTAGGAGTCAGGAGGCCTGAGTTCATCTCCTGGTTCTCTTTCTACTGGTTCACTTTACAGGTGGAGAAACTGAGGCACAGAAAGGGGAGACTTTGCTCAACATGTCTCATCTAATTGATGGAAAAGATGAGAACCAAGTTTGGGTCTTCTAACTCCTAGGTCCAAGACTCTTTCCATCTCAGCACACTTAACAGTCCACTGAATGCTCTTTCGGATGCTTAACAACACACAAATGTAGTCATTGAAAATAGTCTCCTCAGAATTTGAGAATCACTCAATCTCTTGATCTTTATTAAGTACCTACTGTGTGTTGGCTCTTGCTGAGCTCTTTTCAGTGGCCCACATAACCATCCTCACTCTGCTCGGACTCATGATTTATACAGGTGTAATCCTCCTTTGATCCTCCCAATACCTTGAGAGATCATTATATCCATTTTATGGATGAGGAAACTGAGGCAGACAGTGGTTTTGTTTCAGTCACTCAGCTAGTAAGAATTTGAAGCAGAATTGGAATTCTGGTCTTCTGGGGAGCTACCCCACCTGGCTGTTGTAGAAAATCACCTCTGTGTATATATGTTATTCCCATCAGAAACAATTCCTTGCCCACTCCTAGGCCTTCCCACCTGTTCTGCCATGTCCAGAGGTCAGTGGAGGCAGGGATCAGGTCTACAGATTGCAACAAACTTTTTTTAAAAAAAACTTGCTCTGTGGGGAAGGTACATAATGTAAATAAAACTTTCTTCCCCCACAAGAGACAAAACAACACGAACCCAGATACAACATGTGATAAGGGATATTATGTAATAATATTATGCAACAATATCGTGTAATAAGGGAAATATAAGATCAAAGAGCTACTTGAGGTTGGAAAAAGCTTTCCAAGACAGGATGAATCAGAGAAGGGCTTCTTAGAGGTGGCAGCATTCTAGCTGGGCTTGAAAGGGGAGGTCAGGGAGGCGGCACTCTCCAGGCACAAGAGCAACCTGACCAAATGTATACAGGTGCTCGACAGTGATAGGAAAAGAATGGACAGCAGGTTGGAGCGGGCTAGAGAGACTGGACTGAGGACCCTGGTTAGTCTTCCTTAGCCAGGCTCTCAAGAGCCACGGGAGAGCGAATGATGCTATTAGAGAGGAGCAGACTGAGGGTAAAGATGCTGACCTCTGTCATGGACACATAGAGTCTGTGCTGAAGGTGAGGTACCCCCAGGAAAAGAAATCCAGGTTTGGACCAGAGAGCAGAGTGGAGGGATAATGTGTTCTTTGTACTTGTATCTCCATGCCTGGCTCACAATACATGCTATGATGGATCAAGTGTTTCCTTAAGCATCTACTGTGGATCCGGATCCATTGGATTTAGTGGTTAGGAAGTCTACGGCACTCTTTGAGAGAACAGTAGACAGGTGGGGGTTTAAGGATAGTGCAGAGAGTGCGAGTGTGGACAGCATATTTTCTTCTTTAAAAACATTTACTTACTATTATATTTCCCCCAATTACAATGTTTAACTTTTATTTTTAAAACTCTTGAGCCCTGAATTCTCTTCCTTCCTCCCCCTCATTGAGAAAGCAAACAATTTGATATATGTTATAGATGTGTAGTTATGAAAAAAGATTTCCATATTAGTCATGTTGTGAAAGATAACATAGACCAAAAAAAAATCCCTCAAGGAAATTAAGGTTAAAAAAAGCATGATTCAATATGTATTCAGATACTATCAATTCTTTTTCTGGGGATGGATAGATAGCATTTTTCATCAAAAGTCCTTCAGGGTTATCTAAGATCACTACATTGTTGAGAAAAGCTAAATCATTCACAGGTGATCATCTTATAATAGAGCTGTTACTGGGTACACAATACATGTCACTTTGTATCAGCTCATGTAAATCTTTCCAGGTTTTTCTGAGGGCATCCTGCTCATAATTTCTTATAGAACAATAGTATTCCATCACAATCACATAGCACAGTTTGTTCAGCCATTCCCTAATTTTAGTACATTCCCTCAGTTTCCAATTTTTGCCATCAGGAAAGAACTGATATAAATATTTTTGGACATATAGGTCCTTTTCCTTTTCCTTTTTTATCCCTTTTTGGACGCAGAACTAGTAGTGCTGTATTGTTAGATCAAAGCATATGTATGGTTTTATAGCCCTTTGGACATAGTTCCAAATTGCTC
Organism: Myrmecobius fasciatus; assembly: GCA_023553655.1. NCBI lineage: Eukaryota > Metazoa > Chordata > Mammalia > Dasyuromorphia > Myrmecobiidae > Myrmecobius > Myrmecobius fasciatus. Next base: position 203,330 of record JAJPUD010001454.1, read on the forward strand.
TAAAGAACGGTTGAATCGGTTTACAATTCCACTAACAGTGCACAAACGGCTCTTTCCCCTCACATCCCTCCCGATAGTTGTCATTTTCCTTTTCTGTTCTATTAATCAATCTAATAGTTGTAAGGTAAAACCTCAGAATTGTTTTAATTTGCATTTCTCCAATCAATAGTAATTTGAAGCATTTTTTCATATTTCTGTAGATAGCTTCGATTACTTTATTCAACTGTTTATATCGTTTGATCATTTATCAATTGAGGAATGACTCTTATTTTTATAAATTTGACTCAGTTCTCATTTGAGAAATGAGATCTTTATCAGAGAAGTTTGCTTCAATTTTTTTTAGACTTATGATTGGTAAATGCATTTTCCTCCAACCTATTTCCTCCCCATCCTGTTTATTCTGTTCTCTCTTTCATTTCACCCTCTCCCTATTCAAAAATATTTTGCTTCTGACTACCAACCCCTCCCAAATTGCCCTTCCTTTTATCATCCCCTTTTTTTCTTAACTTCTTCCCTTCTTACTTTCTAGTAGAATAAGATAAGTTTTCTATACCCAATTGAGTTTATTTTTTCTTTGAGTCAATTCTGGTGAGAGTAAGGTTCACTCACTTCCACTTACCTCTCCCATCTTCCTTTCCATTGTAAAAGCTTTTTCTTCTTTTATGTGAGATAATTTACCCCATTATACCTTTCCCTCTTTTGTTTATACCAGTGAATTCCTCTTTCTTAATTTTAATGTTAATTTTTTTTAGGTATCATCCCATCATATTCAACTCACACTTGTGTCTTCTGTCTAAATGCCCTAATAATGAGAAATAAATAATAATGAGTTAAAAGTATCATCTTCCCAAGTAGGGATGTAAACAGTTTAACACCTTAATTACATCCCTTAAGATTTCCATTTCCTGTTTATCTTTTAATGCTCCTCTTGAGTCTTTTATTTTCTATTCAGCTCTAGTCTTTTCATCAAGAATGCTTAACAGTCCTCTGTTTCACTGAATGTCCATTTTTCCCCCTGAAGGAGTATATTCAGGATAAGTGATAGCATTGTGTTTGGAAGGATTTTAGGGAGGGCTCAGGGGAGTTGCTGTCTTTTCTCTGCTGTAGACAGCCTTTTGAAAAAACTTACTAGCAAAATGTAGGAAAGAGATGAAACCAAAGTATGAAAGGAAGGGAGGACTGAGGAGGTTATAGGCAAAGAAGGAGAAAATAGACTTGGGAGAAATCATTGCTCCATGGAAAAAAGGGATGATGATGGAGGGAGGTAAAAAAATAAGAGATAGATGTTAAAATTTCTTCTCTAACCACACTCCCTCCCATCTTCTCCTGCATTGGAACAGGAGGAAAATCCATGTCCTTGAAGGTGTCTTTGTACTTGGCAGGTTCACTGCCATGGTTTGGGGGATGGTGAGGAACACCCCTCTATGTCTCTTGGAGCATCATGTGTTTCCACCACTGAAAATCTTATTTATGTCTGAGGCACGAGGTATACCACCACATCTGGTTTTCTTTAGGAGAGCATAGCAGCTGGAGTGCTGTCAGCCTTGGCCACCATTGGTGTCTGACCACAGTATAATGTTTCCTTTTAGACATCATATGTATGGACAAAGTGGAAGAAATTATGAAGCTCGTGACATCGGATAACATTCCTTCCAAGGATAATAAGTGGGTGGTCCAAAAGTACATTGAGACACCCCTGCTGATTTATGACACCAAGTTTGATATTAGACAATGGTTCCTTGTCACCGATTGGAATCCCCTGACCATTTGGTTCTACAAAGAAAGTTACTTGAGGTTCTCAACTCAACGGTTTTCTTTAGACAGTTTGGACAGGTAAGTCCCCCAGATGAAAGGCCATTGTGCCTCTGAGAGGAAAAGGCACCCATTGAAAGGACATCCCATCCAAATCCCTACATTCAATTATGTTGCTTGCTAATGTGCATAGCCTTATATCTCTAAGAACTGTTGATGGATTGATTCCTCAGGTGTGCAGGGAAGTGTCAACTGAGGGTTCTCTTCTTGTGGGAAGGCCAGTAGTAAGCCTTGGGTGATGAGTCATTCATTGGCTTAAGTGATGGGTTTGAGAATTCATGAGTCACTGTCTGTGGGACATCCTGGGGATTCTGTGGCAAGGTTTTCAAAATATGAACAGAGTTGTAAGATGGCAGAGAAAAAACAGCAACTTCCCTGAGAACCAAGTGCTGCCTTTATTCTTGAGGTTGTCTCTCTGCTTCAAGCTTTGGGTGGTCCCAGTATTTACCTCAGAAAGAAGATGGACAAACAGGGAGCTCCTGACACCTGGCTGGAGAATGAGGGTGCTGAGGCAGAAGCCTCATTCCTCATGTCGGGCCCTTTATGTCTGGGTCCTGGAGCCTGTCCTTGACCGGTCCAGGTATCATCTATGCCTCCTGCCTTCTAAAGCCCATGGGGTTGTGTTGATTGGCAGATAGAGAGTGAAGTTAGAGGAAGTCATCAGGGACCACCCTGGGCTCTGGCTCATTCTTTCTTGCCGTCCCCACAGGGATGTGTGCATTTGGTGGAGAGGGGCAATTTTGAGGTTTAGAACAGGAAGGGACCTTCCAGGTCATTTCCTTTATAAACAAAATGACGAGACTCACAGAGGGTCTGGTGTCTTATATCACACAGTGAGTAAGGGCCAATACTAAGCCAGGAAGCCTCCTCCCTCCCTCCATGACTGGCAGTCTCCACCTTGCTCTCTGCTTTGGTGTTTCAAGAATAGCTGTTTTACATACACGTGACATTTGTGTATACATAGAACTTCCCCATTGATGACTTGCTCTTCTCCCACTGGGACACCCTGCCCTCCCCAGCAGCATGTGAGGAAGGGGCTACTCTAGGGTGTAGAGCCCCATCTGCACTGGAGTCAAAAGTAATGGTTGACAAGCACATTTGGAGCTTCTTGACCCAGAGCTAATAGGCTAAGGCTCATCTTTAGATATGTAGGTCACCATTCACGACCCTTAGTAGCTCACCATAAGCTATCTCCATCTCCTTTTTCCTTTTTGTGAAACTTTCTCTGTTCCACAGAGCCCACTCAGTCCAGCTTCTCACTTTACACATAGAAAACTGAGACCCAAAGTCACAGTGGAATCAGCAGTGAGGGCAAATTTAAACTCAGGACTTGTGACTCCCAGAGCCACCTCTCTCTCCATGACACCATCCTGCTTCTGAGCTGTCTCCCATCTCTGTTCCCCCATAGTCCTGGTCTTCACTCTTTCCTAGCCTCTGACTTCCAAAGTCTTCTTCCATCGAATTACCTAAGTTTTCTCTCATTTCCCCAGAGGAATATTTTCTCACCTTGGATTTTCCCTTGGCTCTTTGCCTGGAGTTTCCTTTTCTTCCCCTCCCTGCCCATAACACTATCTCACACTCTGCTTATCTGCATCCATGTCATAGCCTGGCCCTCCCCTGGTCCCAGAAGACTCTCGGCTTTTTAAGGGCAGAGATCCTCATTTTAAGAAATGCCTTCCCTCATCCTTGTAGGGATCCATAAACATTTGAACACACACACACCCAAGAGATGCCCCCACAGCTTTTATCTTGGTTTTCTGATGCTTGGGGTGCTTGTGATTCACAATTAGGAGTCTGTACACTTGATTTCATTTAGAGCAGGAGCTGGACTGAACCCTCACAATTTGCTTTGTTTAAAGCCAGTTTCATTGTGAATGTAAAATCCATTGCTGGTGGTGGAAGGTGCTGTGGCAATGTTTAAGAAGGGTGACCATAGAGATATTGGATACTGATATTCTCCATCAATCATGAGTGTCTTATTGACAGAAACTTGCTGCCAGACCTTTCTCTTTGAACCGGAGTTGTTCTATAAGCCCCTTCTTTGGAGTAAACTCATAAATTTAAATACTAAAAAGTGTGAATGTGTGTGAAAGAAAGAGAGAGAGAGAGAGAGAGAGAGAGAGAGAGAGAGAGAGAGAATGAACATGAATATATCCGGGGGGAAAAATTTTCAAATAAGCAACAGAGTAGCTAGTGGATCAGTAATTTTTTAAAGTTAATCTCCCTGAGAAAAGCGAATCTCCCTGTGACTTTTGAAGACAGTACTCTGGCATCTGTACATGTAGGGGGCAAGGCATTCAGTCAGAGTTGACTGAGATGTGATCCCCTCAACTTCAGCCTTTAAGGTTGCCAACATGAGGAGGCAGGTGAGTGCTTCCTCCTTGGCAAGACAGCCTAGCCCCATCTATCACAAGTTCCTCAAGTGGACTTTAACTGGGGGTGGGTGGGGAGGTGGGAGATTGAGATTTGGGAGCTAATATTATTGGTCTCAAGGAGACCCAGCATCTGGACTCTCCTGGACTGAAGAGGTAGATCTTATTTTTCTTCTCCTGATCAACTCTCTGAAAGCTTACTTCCTGCCTGACCATTCCTGACTGCCCTGCCCCAATGGCCGCCAACTCCATAGGGTGTTGGATCTGGCAGAGGAGGCCACATCTGGCACCTGCCTCCTCCCTCAGAGGGAGCGGTGCCATCTGTGACTACCTGTGGCCCGGGGAAGGGTAGCTGAAGGTCAGTCCCAGGGTGGTCAGCTTTAGGAAAGTCTTTGTGAATTAGTGGCGGCCATGATGGCAAAATCTCAGTGATCCCTCATCATGGCCCCTTGGCTCTTGTCAAGACTATGGGGGTTCCTTTTCTGAGTGGAGGCCCTGAGCCCTCAGCAGTGCCCTGAGGCTGGAGGCTCTGGGTCTGGGGGTGGGGGAGCCCTCATGGACCTGACGGCCGCCCCATGTGTTCTTTTCAGTGCTATTCATCTTTGTAATAACTCCATCCAGAAGCACTTTAAGAATGCCAAGGACCGCAGTCCTTTGCTCCCCTGCTACAACATGTGGACCAGCACCAAGTTCCAGGAGTATTTGCAGAAGCGGGGCCGTGGCCACGTCTGGCACAATATCATCTACCCATCCATGAAGAAGGCCATCACCCACACCATGAAGGTGGTCCAGGACCATGTGGAAGCCCGCAAAAACAGCTTTGAGCTCTACGGGGCCGACTTCATCCTTGGCAAGGATTTCAAGCCATGGCTCATCGAGATTAACTCCAGCCCCACCATGTTCCCGTCCACGCCAGTCACAGCACGGCTCTGTGCCCAAGTACAAGAGGACACCATCAAGGTCGTCGTGGACAGAAGAACCGACCGGAACTGTGACATTGGCAACTTTGAACTGCTGTGGAGACAAGTAAGCTATGGGATGCGGCAGTCCTAAGGTGAATTCACATTAGCCAGATGTCAGTTCAGAGGTCTCTGGGGGAGAATGACTTTGGGAGAAGGAATGGGGTCCAGCGTCTTTAGACTGGCCTCCACTGTGACCCTACACGTGTGGGATGCTCTGAACATACTGGGCTTCTCATTTCCCCAAACCTCCTCCAGCCCCCCAAGCTCAGGGAGTCTTCCAGGGTTTGAAGGGCACTTGCACCATTATTATGCCTTGAGGGGATAGTATTTGCCATAGTGCCAAGAGTTCTGGGCACAGGGTGGAGGCTCAGTTTTACCACAGTTTTTAATTAAGAAACTCTGTCATCCTGCCTCCTAAAGGTGGGAGGATCCAGTGAAGTTAATTCATACAAAGGGCATAAAACTACCGAGCGTTATATAAAAGCCAGCTCATTCTGAGCATTTCTGCCTGCTTATACATCTTTATTTCCTGAACTGCATGAGGGCAGAGGATCGGGGATTTTCACCCTCACCCACCCCGGGGCTTTGTGCTGTAAAGAAGGAAAAATCCAAGAATGTAGAGCTGGAAGAGCTTCAGAGGCTGTCCTTATTATTATTAGTTACTAGGCTAAATCTGTCCTTAACAGAGTGCCTTTCCCAGGCACCTCGGGCTGTGCCCTCCTGGGCGAGCAGCTCATGCTGAATGTGGGCCGTCTCTCTGCCTGCCTGCCCACAGCTGGATAGGTCTAGGGAAAGGGATGGGCACCTGAGAGGGCAATCTGAAGGAGGAACCAGTTGGGCAGTTTGGAGATGACCTTTCAGGGGTCAGGTGCATCTTCCTTCAGAGATCCAGCCGTCCTAGGGCTGACAAGGAGGAATCTGGTTCTCTGTCCTTGGGCCTTTGGGGTACAGGGCAGGATTCTGGAAGATGTTCCTTAAGGGCTCTATCTCTCTGTTCCTTGGTACCTTCCCGCCTCACAAGACAGATGGAGGTCAAGAGATCCAGCCCTGTCCGACCCATTGGCTGGGGATGGCCCCCACCACGTTGTAGACGCGCTCCCCCATTGTGGGTGCCCTCACCAGTGCAGATACTTACTCAGACCGGTTTTTGTCTCTCCCCAGCCTGCTGTCGAGCTGCCCCCATTCAACGGCTCCAACCTCTTTGTTGAAGGCTTCAGCATTCAGAAAGGAAGGAGGCACATGACTCCCATCGCCAACATCAGCCTCGGGAGTCCCCTGCCAGCCGGGCACATGCTGCGAAACAGATGCTTCAGCTCCCAACACATGTCACCTGAGCAGACGTCATCTCCCAAGCAGGATGTGAAATCAAGGGAAGACAAGGGACATCCCTGCATCTTACCGATGCCTATGAAGAGAGGGTCAGGGAGAGCTTACAAGATAAACTCAGTCTACACGAAGGCCCTCAGCAATGTGGAATTTCCTTCTTTTGCAATTCAGCACCTAGAAAATATTTCCCATAAATCTGTGTTTCCCAGAGCCAAGACCACAAAGCTTGAAGAGCCAAATATATTAAGTACGGCCTCCATTGCTTCTGTGCTGCAGAGCATCCGGTCCTTGGAGAACCCTGTGTTCCAGCCCCCCAAAGGCTCAGGTAACCTTTGCTACACACCTTCCCCCACCCCACCCCACTCATTGTCAGTGCCCCAAGCAACCTCGGCCTCTTCAGGGGCCCCTCTGGACATCCAGGAGGGCCCAGCACAAGGGGCTCGGGGCAGCTGCTGGACTGTTGACACTTCTCGGAAACCCCTTTTCCTCATCATTAAAATAACTATCCCCTATCTGGACTTGACTCCCAGCCATCTCATGATGCTTGGGAGGAGAGTCTTGGGAAATCCCAGGGCCAGCTCTTTGCAAATGAGCCTCCTGCCCTGCCCTGTGGGGTTTGGGAACATGAGAACTCTGGATACTCTGTGGGGAAAGAAGCTCAGGGCAATGGACCGAGTCTGGGAGCTGGAGGGAGAAGGCTTGGGTTCAAATTCAAACTCTCGTGAGTACCTTAAGGCAAGCTTCCTGCCCTCTCTGGGACTCAGTTACCTTGCTCTGTAAAACTCAGGGACAGTCTGGGTCAGTCAGCAGCAGCAGCAGCAGCAGCAGCACTTGCCTTTATATTAGCTCTTTAAGGTTGGGAAAGTACCATCTCTGGATGTGGTATTGTTGATGTGCAGTCTATCCATGTGTTATATATGCACCCATACAGACACGTATTGCCCATGGCAGATATACGGTGAAGTGTTGGACCGAAGTATTCATGCATGAGTTATATGTGTATGTTGTACCTGTGTACATGTGCATGTGTGCTTTTGTACATTTATTATCTATATACACGTGTGTTATATATGAGCACACACATCTATATGTATGCATGTGTATATATGTAATGTCTGTCTATTTGCTTTGATCCTCACAGCAAACCTATGAGCTAGATGCTCTTCTATCCCATTGTACAGATGGGGACACTGAGACCTGAGTAGAATGAAGTGTCTTACCCAGTGTCACACAGTTAGTCAATGTCTGAGCCAGGATTTGACTCTAGATCCAGCGCTGTATCACACCACATGCCCTCTTGGATCCCTAAAGCCAGTGGACATAGAAGTGTTGTGGTTATTCTGCCATTATGATGATTGATGGTCAATCTCATAGAGTTCCTGCTTATTTGAGATTCTGTGCATGTGGCTGTGGTCTCTGGTCTGGAGTGCATTTTTAAGTGAAAATGTTAATTTTTTCCCCAATTACATATAAGAAAAAAAATTTAAGCATCCATTGTTGAAAATTTTGGAGATCCAACTTCTCTCCCTCTTCCCCCACCATTGAGAAGGCAAGCTTTAATGTACAGTCATACAGAACATATTTCCATGTTAGTTGTGTTGTGAAAGAACAACCCTTCCCCCCAAGAAAAATAAAGTGAAAAATAATCTGCTCTGATCTGCATTCAGACCCCCTCAGTTCTTTCTCTGGAGGTGGATCACATGTCGTTTGGATCACTGTATTGCTGAGAATAGCTAAGCCATTCACAATTCATCAGCATGTAATATTGCTATTAATTGTGCATACTGTCCTCCTGGTTCTGCTCACGTCACTCTGTATCAATTCATATGAGCATTTTGCAATTGTGTTCATATAGTTCTTGGCTTTGTCTTGGCAGATAGACTCCCAAGTATTTTATATTGTCTGTAGTTATTTTCAATGGAATTTCTCTATTTTTTCCTGCTACATTTTGATCCTAATGTATAGACATGCTGATGGCTTATGTGGGTTTGTTTTATATCCTGTAACTTTGCTGAAATGATTGATCATTTCAATTAGCTTTTATCTTTATTTATTTATTTTTGCTGAGGCAATTGGGACTTGCCTAGGGTCACACAGCTAGAAAGTGCTAAGTGTATGAGGCCATTTGAACTCAGGTCCTCCTGACTTCAGAGCTGATGCTCTATCCACTGCACCACCTAGTTGCCCCTCAATTAATTTTTAAATTGATTTTTGTTAACCAAAAAAGTATCACAAGTCCATGAGTCACATATTGCAATCGGATTTCTTACAAAGGAAATGCACATAGAACTCCTGTGAAGGTAAAAGTAATTCAGCAGTGCAGGGAAAGTATCAGGGTATTTAAGTTATAAGAAAAAGGCCAAGTTGTAGGGAAGGTGCTGATACCTAAGAACTAATCCCCTCCTGAAGGGGAGGAACAAGGCAATGGCAAAAGCCACTTTTTTTTCCTTTGGGAACTGGTAAACCATGAAGATAGGAGGGCCTGCTTATCTACAAGGGTTTTCAGTTGCACAAATCTAGTGCAGACTAGCACCCATCTTGACTCTAAAGGATTCACAGGAGTCCAGCTTGAGATGCAAGCGACATATTATGCCAGTTCAGGATGGATCCTTGATTTGTTCAGGTGCATGCTTCAGGTCCAGTGTTCTGGAAATATGGCAGCTCAAGAAGACAAGTTTGGGGGCCCCTTAACGCTCTCTAGAATTCTCTAAATGTACCATCAAAACATCTGTAAAAAAGTGATAGTTTTATTTTTTTTTGTTGCCTATCCTAATTCCTTTGATTTCTTTTTCTTTTCTTGTTGCTGTAACTAGTATTTCTAGAACAATATTAAATAATAGTAGTGATAATGGGCATCTTTGCTTTATCCCAATCTCATCTCTCCAGTAGAGGTAATGTTTGCTTGTGATTTTGAATAAATATTATTTATCATTTTAAAGAAAGCTCCATTGATTCCTGTGCTTTCTAGTGTTTTTAATAGGAATGATTTGGATTTTGTTGAAAACTTTCTGCATCTGTCATCATACGGTTTTTGTTATTTTTATTACTGATGCCATCAATTATACCAATAGTTTTCCTAATATTGAACCAGCCATCCCTACATTCTTGATATAAATCTCACTTTTTCATAGGGTATCATTTTTGTGATCATTTTTGTCTTGTTTTTATATAAAATTTTTTATTTAAAATGTTGCATCAGTATTTAGTAGGGAATTTGTCTATTGTTTTCTTTTTCAGTTTTTGCTCTTCCTGGTTTAAGTATCAGCACCTTATTTTGGTCATAAAAGAAATTTGGTAGGATTTTTTTTTTGCTTGGTTTGGTGAAGTTTGTCTCATATTAGAATTAATTGTTCCTTAAGCTTTTGGTAGAATTCACTTGTGAATCTATCGAATCTTGGGATTTTTTTTTCTTTAGGGAGATCACTGAACATTTGTTCAATTTCTTTTTGTAAGATAGATGAGGGTTTTTTTAGGTTTTCTAAGACTTTATTTTCTCTTCCTGAATGCACTGAAAAAGCTGAGCATCATGTGGCTTCAAATATCTCCTTGCTGGGTAGTGGGGGGGGCCCTGTAAATGGGTGCTTAGCAAAGATGGAAGGGAGGATTTCCCATGGTGCCCCATGTATCTCTAGGAGCAACCCAAGCTTGTATTGTCCACAAACTTTTAGAGCCATTACAAGGCATGCGTCCCTGAATTGTCATGTAAGACCAGTTATCTCAGTGTGGGGGGGGGGCAGTATTTAATCTAGACTAGCTCACTTGGAAGGTCTTCCTTTTGATAAATCACTTCATTTTTAGTTTATGGATATGTGCACACACTTATGCGTTGTACATGATTGTCCTAGCATGTAAGCTCTCTGAGGGCAAGAGTTGCTTGGCTTTTGTCTCAGGATGCCCCGGATCTGGCACATAATTGATTTTGCTCCATAAATGCTTACTCTGGAATTGAAGAATTTACCATTTTCTGTAGTCAGTGGAAAAGGAGCCATCCAACAGACAAGGGTTTTTGTCCTGTTGTCAAGGAGGCTGATTTACTTCAAATCTCTACTGCACCTGAGGAAAGAGGAGGAAATCCATCAGGCTGAGCCAGAAGTCTGGATGTGAGAACATGGAATGCTGTCTTTAGGCTCCATTAAGGAGAAACAAGGTTAGGGTGGGGTGAAGGGTTCCCACTGTCCTCGGTGCTGATCAGACTTCATCAGAAGTTGTATGTAAGCTGGAGAGCAACCAGAGAAGGAAAACTTGAATGAGAGTTTGTGCTGTGTCAAGACTGATTGAAGACCCTGAGGATGACTATCCTAGGGAGGAAAGAACTTGGAGAGGGCAACATGAGAGCTATCATTACATTTTAAAGGACTGTCACATGGAAGAGGGATTCAAGAACCAGAAGTAATGAGGATCAACATAAACTAGATGGAAGGAGACACAGACATTGAAAGGCCTGCCTCCTAAAATAGTGAGTTTCCCCTCAGTGTAGTCCTTGAGAAAAGACTGGAGGACCATTTGTACAACTCATTCAAGGGTAGTGTGGTCTTCTGGTCCAGGGATTCATGGAGGTTTTCACATTTCAAATTGGGGACAGGCTAAACATTCTGCTGCCAATAATCTACTTTCCCTAGGATGGGAGTGAGTGAGTCACCAGAATCATCAAATGCCCTCTTGTATTGGAAGACCAGCAGGTAGGAAAAGGAGGCTGCTCCAGCCAAACCAACTGATGTGCATTGAAGGAAAGGGCCAGACCACACAAGTGGGGCTGGGGCTGGGAAGCCAGAGTGACCTCAGAAAGTACCTCCATAAATGAATTTCATGGTCCCTGAGCTCAAAGGGTCAAAGCCCCCCTAAGTACCCTTTCTTCCCCACTCCTATGCTTTTCAGAATCTCAGTGAGATTATCAATTCCTTTCTTTATATCCCTCTGTGTTTAGCACAATGCCTGACTTAATAAATGTTTATTGAGGCAGTTAGGTGATGCAGTGGGTGGAGCATTCAAATCTAGACTTGGGTACTTACTGAGTGTAATTTACTAACCCTGGGCAAATCACTTCACCTGTTTGCCTTCATTTCCCCACTATGAAATGAAGACTATAAAAGCTCCCACCTCCCAGGGTTGATGAGGAGCAAATATTAACACATTGCCTGGGATGTAGTAGGTGCTACATAATTTAATGACGAATTGACTGGCCAAGACCCTTCTGTCCCCACTTGTTGGAGATTTCTTAGACAGTTAATCCTCCGTCTGGGGCCAGGGTGAGTAAAAGGGATGTACATGACTTCCTCAGGTAAGAAAATGCCCAGTAATCCAGTTATTTGTCTACGGGTCCAGATTCTCATCCTCACCCATTAGACCGGGTACTGCTTGAGGGCAGAGCCTGGGCTCGATTTCTTGGAGGCTGTAGATGTTTAATCAGTGATTCCTGGAGTCACTAAAGATTACCTCGATCCATAGTACTGCCACTGAGAGAATGAAGGCAGAAGATTCAAGACATCTAATTCCTTTTCATTTTGGTGACTCTGCCAGTGGGTGCCATGATGCCCTAGGAAATGGAACACTAGGATATATGGCTCTCATCTTTCTGACAACAGGTTCTGAGCACCTCCAGACCTTGCTGAAATTGTCCCCCCAACCCTGCAGGAAGCCGGCGAGCCCAGTGAGTGAGCACCCATGCATGTGTCTGCCTGAATCAGTCACTCACCAGTCCCCGGTGATGATGGAGGTAGGATGGTTAGAGAGGGCTTGCTGTCCCACTGGGGGCCCTTCTAGGCCCAGCCTGTGATAATCATGGACAAGACCCTGACATAAAGTCACCATCACCAAAGAGGAGATATGGTGGCTGCCCCTGGCCGCTTCAGCCCTGGGCCTGGGCAGGCTGACCCACTGATTAGCTAGAAGGAAATTTCAGCTGCAAAATGAGCATGCCACCAGGAGGCCGCCACCATGCCCCACCATCCACATTATGCAGAGAAAGGGCTCCAGGAGGAAATGATGTCGGAGGTGGCCAGGCTGCAGGAGAACTTGAAAATCCTCACTTTACAGGGGAAGCACCTGAGGGCCAAGCTGGGGAACAGACTTTCTGGGACTGGAAGCTAGAACAGTCTTCAGTGGCCCAGAAGAGGGCGACGTTGACTTGCAAACCGCCCCTGGGGGGCCGGGGTGTGTACTGTAAGCTTCCCACACTCTCCCTCTCTCCCCCCCTCCCTCCATCCTTCCATCCCTCCCAGGCTCTTTCCATCCATCCGTCCCCCACTTTCCTCCCCCTGGGGTTCCCCCATCCAACCCCGCAGGGTGACTTCTGTCTCTCTTTTCCAACTGTGGCAAGAACAACCACTGTCTGCTTTTGTAGTGCTTGATCTAAGGCCCAAAAGCTGCCCCCAGGCTTCTGCTTACCTTGCTCTCCCATGTAAAAAGACTCACACTTCTTCCTTCCTCCTGGGAGGAAGGATGGTTTCTTTTCATGTCTCTGTCTTTGGACCCCCAACACCTAGAACGGTGCATGTTCTGAGAGATCAGAGGGGCTCCACAGTGGTTGTGGAGTGGGGATTGTTGAATGGATTTTGAATCTCCAAATTTGGAGAATGGTTTCTGTTGTGAGGGATGTTAAGAAGGAATCTCATGGCTAGTGATCAATGTGATTCTGCTTCTTACATGGTTTTGTGTTTCAATGTTGCCTGAGTGAAGTCCGATTTTATTCAGGAGTCATTTCTCAAAGCAAAGCTCACTGCCCCTTGATCTCTTTTCCCTTGAGATGCAGCCGCTTCCTCATCGAGGTCCTAAAAGCTCCTACCTTGGCTAGAAGGCTTCTCAGGATTTGTGGAAGAGGAGGCAAGGAAGGAAGGAAGGGAAGGCTAGGGAAGGCTAGGGAAGGGAAGGAAGGAAAAAAGGAAGGAAGAAAGGAAAGAAGGAAGGAAAGAAAGAGGGAAGGAAGGAAAGAGAATGAAAGGGAGAGAAAAGGGAAGGAAGGAAATAAGGGAGGAAAAGAAAAAAGAGAAGGAGGAAGGGAAGGAGGGAAAAGGAAGAAAAGGAGGGAGGGAGGAAAGAAATGAAGGAAGGAAGGAAGGAAGGAAAGAAGGGGGAAAAAGAAGGGAAGGAGGAAGGGAGGGAGGAAGTGCCTTTTTCTTATTGGAGGGTGGGGGTAGAGTCAAGAAGGAAAATAATTGGGAGGGCATCCTGAAAAATCATCCTTGGGCTTCCTTGTCTCTAGGTCATCCCAAGATCTTAGGACCATAGACCTTAGAGTCCAACCCTCTTGTGCCCAGAACCATAAAGCAAGTAAGTATCTGGAGTGGGATTTGAACTCAGACCTTGCTGACTTCAAGTCCTGTGCCCTGTTGACTAGCTCCCACTGGGCTTCACTCCTTGTTCCCTCATCAGACTTCCATGTCTCCCTTGCCACTGATGTTCCACCTCCTAGTCCATGTCTACAGTGATTGTCCCAACTTCTACTGGCCTAGAACATTAGATGAACACAGTCTACAACATGAGGTTTTAGGAATAGCCTTGAGAGACTGGGGTTAATTTTTTCTAGCACTATAATACATGAGTATATGTGCTAATAATTTAGTTGGTTAGACTTAATTAGTTTTTAGGGAGAGGGTATTTACTAACATGGTATAGTTATATACCATGGTATAATTATATATATATGCAGTCCTTCCCTCCAACAAACCCACCCTGTGACACATTTTCCTACCAGTCCATACAGAGTTCAGGAGAAAGTGTGCTCAAGCTTGAAGCTTGCATATGACCACAGGCTTGGGGAGGGGGAGGTTCCTCAGAGTTCCTGTCTGCTGGAACTTCATGTTTCTCCTTTATGGAAGAATGTCCAGTGCAGAAATGCATGGTTGCATCCAATCCTTGTCTCCCAATGTGAACATGGCCATTGATTGATCTGAGGATGCTGCTAGGATACTGATGGTGGGATGGGAAGTAGCCTAAGAAATCCCCCCACATACTCACACACACACACACACACACACACACACACACACACACACACACAC
>JAJPUD010001454.1:224238-253039 GCA_023553655.1 Myrmecobius fasciatus
TGCTCTAGAGGAGATGTTTGCTTCATGGATTCCCTGTAACCAGGTGTTAGCCACAAGCTGCATTTCTGAAGCACACAGAAACACCAAGAAAAGCAGTTAATGTATCATGGTAGAGTAGATGTGTTCTTATTAGGGGGTGGCAGCCCACAAGCCCCACCTTGAAAGCAGTTTGGGATGTTGGCTCATGCAGTCTAGTGTGTTTATGACCCATGGAGTGCCATGGGGACCGTTTGAGGAGGGAGGTTCACCAGTGGCTCTGGGGGTTTAGGAGTGAGAGCAGCTCATGTCTGCCTAGTCTTTTTAAGCTTACAAAGTACATTCTTTACTGCTGCCCTAGAAAGGAGGCCATGATTGGCCACACTCACCCAGAGACCCTTCCCCCAATGAAAATCAGTAATTGTCCTTGCCACTTATTACATACGCTAGAGACCTCAGCAGAACCTGGGACTAAGGGAAGTACTGGATTCAGTTTTCTAGATGGGATTGATGAAGATGAAAGTGATAAGGGGCACAGAGACTTCAAAAACCCTAGAATTCAGAACTCTCTCTGTTGGAGATTTACTGAGTCAATCCAGAGAACACTGATTAAGCACCAACTGTATGCCAGGTACCATGCTAGTCTTTCAGGATAGAAACTGAACAAGAAAAACACCTTTGGAGTATATGCTCAGTACCCAGAGGAGAACAAGCAGGGGGGCAACGGCAGCAGACAACTCATGTTCAAATATTTTCTGTGAGGGGTAATGGAGAGAGCACAGGAAGGTCCAGGGTTTGAGGCTCTGGCACTCACCAGCTTGGTCACGGGATTACTTGGGGGATCCCCAAGATCCATCCAAGCTCCAGCATTCTGAGATACTGCTATTGGTCTAAGGGCACAGACTTGTAGAGGGAGGGGTGTATGAGAAGGAAAATTATCCGTAGGCTATAATGTCCTTGTCTTACAAGAGCCATCTTGGAGAGACTTGAGTCATCACTAATCAAAGACAGAAACCAATGGAAATAACTACTCCTTCCTACAAGGCAACTATGTTAGCGCTTTCTTTGCATCCCACATCAAGGTTTCTTCTGGCGGCTGAAAGTCTTCTCCTCTCTAATGGATCTTTGACTCAAGATTTCCAAGGTTAGAGCAGCTGCTTTTTCTCACTTTATAATGAGTCAACTCTGATATTGTTCAGAAATTGCATTTTCTATTTGGAGGATCCAGGCCTTGGTTTGCAGAGGCTGAGACATGGCCCTGGCAATGGTAAACAAATCCACATTGCAGTATCCAGGGCTTCTCAGGGACAACTCTGTAACTAAGCTTTATTTCTTATTTAGAAGGCAAGAAGAATATATGAGACTGGACATTTTACCTTATTCCATATTATAGATCATCGTACAAGAACATCCCTTCCCATGTCTCTTATATTCTCTGATAGCAAATCGATGGTCATTAGGTGCACTTACAGGAATGTGCATCAGACCATTTGATGCAATGCAGAGATGGGTATCAGGTGGGCCTGATTCAGTAGACTACGACACGCTTGTGAACCAGCAGTGATTGGAGGATATCAGAGCCTTGGACATGAGTATTCCATGTTGTTGGTGGTGTTGAGTGAGTGGTGTAACCCCGTTTAGGGTTTTATGGGCAAAGCCACTGAAGTTGTTTGCCATTTCCTTCTCCAGCTCACTTTACAGATGAGGAAACTGAGGCACATAGGATTAAGTGACTTGTCTAGAGTCATCCAGCTAGGAAATGTCTAAAGCCAGATTTCCACTTACCAAGATGAGTTTTGCTGACTCCAGGCCCAGCTCTTTCTCCACTGAGCTACCAAACTACTCCACTCACAGTCCATGACTGTCCAGAAAATAGTCAGAAAAATGACCAGATCTTGATTAAGAAGGAACCTTTGAAGCCATGTGACAGAGTAACCCCCACACCCAGGAATATCTTCTACCACTCACCCAATTCATGGTCATTCAATCTCTGTTCAAAGATATCCCAAGGGGCTGAGCTCTGCACCTTCCAGAATAACCAAGTAGCCTTAGCTCAAGATGGTGGCCTTTGTGTGCCAGGGAAGCCCCATAAAATTCCCCTAAGAACTGCTTTGGCTGCAGGCCATAAGTTTGGTATATTGCTTCATTATTGTCATTTCTGTGATTTGTGGTTTGACATAATCATTTTTAGAATTAGATTATTTAATTTCCAAATGGTTTTTACACTATCTCTGGCCTTTTATTGAAAGTAATTTTTGTTGCATCGTGACCTGAAAAGGCTGCATTTGCTATTTCTACCTATGTTCGATTTTGAGGTTTTCAGTGCCCTAATGCAGTCAATTTTTGTGTAGGTGCCAGGTATCCCTGAGAAAAAGGTACATTCCTTTCTATCCAGTTTCCAAAGAAAGCCTGTCACCTGTCCTTTACAAAGTGTCCGGGGGGATGTGGACCACAGTGAGAGAGCAACCAAAGAGACAAATGGCAAAGAGGATTTGAAGAAGGTCTCCCTTGAAGTCCAACAGGCAGGCTGGTATCATGGGAAAACAAGAGGGAGGGAGCTGACTTCTGGTCTTAGTTCCAAACACTGGCCTGAAGAGTGACTGTGGCCAAGTCATTATACCTTTTTGGAGTTCCTTTCTCCAGTGGACTATTAGACCCTCAAGGATAGGGACTTGCCTCACTTTTGTCTGTGCATCCCCAATGCTTAATCCATAAGTGCTTAATAAATGTTTCTTGAGTGATTGTAAATCGGGGGGACTTGGACTGGATGACCTTTGGGTCCCTTTCAACTGTAGCCTCACATAAGACTATCTACTCAATGAATCTGTGAAGGGGGGGGAATGACTTCACAGGGAAGGGAGAACTCTCTACCCTCAAAAACTCCAAATCTAGCTAAGAAACTAGACTAACAAACAGCAATCAACTTGAGAATGTTCCCAAGAGGATGTGATCTAAAGCAGTGACCGTGGCCCATTGGCTGATGCTGGAGGAGCTTGGAGAGGCCAGATGGGCTGGGGTGGTCAGGGAAGGCTTCCTGGGAGAGGAGAGAGGGTTTGGGCTGAGGTGGTGACAATATTAGAGATGAAAAATTGGGGAGAGAGACGGTAAAGACAGAAAGAGCAGGAATGAGCTGGTGGTCTTTGGAGCAGAATGAGAACTCCAGCTGACAGGGAAACAGGATGTCTCTTGGGAATCAATCAGCAACCTTTTGTCAGGGAGATTAAGGTGGAAAGGATCCTGGAGGAATTGTTTGAGGAAATGAGTGGGAAGACTCCTACACATCTGTAAGGCTTAAATGAGACTATATACCAAAGGCAAACTTGACGCCAAGTCATGCTGATGATGAGAAATTTGGGGAAAGTCTCCTGGCACCCTCCCTTGGCATCCAGAGAGCCAAGGAGCCGGTGCCATCAATAGCTCCTGGCACCCTCCCTTGGCATCCAGAGAGCCAAGGAGCCGGTGCCATCAATAGCTGGCTGCCCAGCAGGGGCCCCTGATAGATCTTGTGGCCTTCTTGGCCATTTGTCTGCGATGGATCTAAACCTGACAGGAATGACTATTTCTCCAGCCAGATCCAACAGGGGGAAGGAGGGGATCAACTTTCAGGAAATTCTCATTATTCTTCCTCCTGCCTGAGGAGGAAGGTGGAGAGATGCTCACATCTTGATGTCCAGGAGGGGCAAGCTCCCTCTCCACAGGAGGATGGCAGGGAGAATGAACTTTGTCTCTTCTTGCTTAGACCTTGCAAGAGCTCTTCTGTGCTGGCCGGTACCCAGTCAGCCCCACCTTAGCCCAGCTTGGTTGCCTCCTTGGACTTCTCAGGCTGGGGTATGGAAGTCCCACCTGTGACTCCCACTTATCCTAAGAACCCTGTGTGGCCACAGCCAACAAGACAGTTTTCCAGCAAGATTTTCAATGAGGGGTTAGCCAAAGTGTTGGAGGATTTCCCCCACTCACGTTACTGCTTCTTCATAAGGAGTGCTAATGGACAGCTGCACTGTAATAAACTGTGCCTTGATGGGCTGAACCATAAAGGGACTTAAGACATCTTCCCATTTCCCATCAGCCTTTCCCTTGACCCTTCTAAGTCTGGCCTGGGAAGCTACAAAAAGCTTCACCGAGGCCCAAGTTTCATTGCCTCCTGTAAGTCCCTTCTCCTAGATTCTCACCCTTTCCCATTTATTAGCACCCAGGGCTGCTGACCTCTGTGCTGGCTCCTTCCTCCCTGCCCCTAAAGAGTTCTGTATGCAAATCCCTTTGGCCAGGTCTGGCCCCTAGGAGGAGGTGATGAAGATGATGGCAGGGTATCATTGTTCTACCCAAATAAAGGGCAGCTCTATTCCCTCCTTCCTGCCAATGCAAGTAAAGCCAAACGGGACAGGGAGGCTGTCAAATTGTTAGCCCCAGCTCCTGCCTTTCGCCCTGCACCGTCTCTTCCAACTGTAACCTCTCTTCCAACATGAGATCCCACCATTTAGGGCTCAGGCCCCTTAGCTCTCTTCTTCCCTCACCTTTGGGGGTCTTTGCCTGGCTTGTATTGGGTATGTACCCTACCCTTAGCACCCAGGGCATGGGAAATATGGCACTGCAGAGGAATAGGGGCAAGAGGATATCTAAATAGACAGGGCCCACTTGCCAAGGCCAGACTCTTATCTCCAGCCCACTGGAGGCCCGAGAGATGGAGGGGGATCATCTCTAGTACCAGAGTACTGACACCTAAGGCTAGTCTCCTTAGAACTTCTCCCCCCCACCCCTTATAGTGAAGAGGTAGCCCTTATGGGAGTAGGTAGAGGGGGTTCCACCCATGCAATGTTTTTTTTACCTCTATTCTTGACTTGCCTCCCCTGAGAGCTTCTTTCCTATAGGAAATAGCTCTGTTTCTAACAAACCATGGACCCCCACTCTTTAGGATTTTTCAGTGATTTGTGAGCAGGAAAGGACTTTTATATTGGGTAGGGGAGTGTGTTTATGGGGAGAAGGGACTTAGCCTGAGCCTCTAGCTAGAAGGGGGCCAATTGGCAATTGAATGGAGGGGGGTCTTCCCTTGGAGAGAACGTAACCAGGATGAGACTTGGGTGTTTGACCTTCCCAGCCAGGTTTGCCCCTTCCTTCCTCCCCCCCCCACCACTAATGAAGACACATATTTGTGGGGAAAGGGTGGGGGTGTTACAAACCACCAACAAGTATTTCAAGAACCGGGAAGTTTTAATCCCTTGCCTCCAAGCTTCAAGTTGTGAAATTTCATTTTCATAACATCTCTTTTCAGCAGCAAGCTGGGCTGTGTACAGGCCAGGGCCAGGGGCCAGAGGATGGGAAGGCTCAGGAAGAGGAAGCATGGGGACCAGGTGGGATTCCCCGGTTACCACAAGACTGTCAACCCAGCCTTGGGAGTTCTATCAGCTTTCCTTGAGAGTGACTCACTTAACCCCTTCTGGGAGTTACTTCCTCCCAGGCCTTGGATGAGCTGAGCTGGGTGGGCCCATGTGCTCCAGCCAGTGCTAGGCTCCATGGAAGGGGGAGGCAAACCTGAGCCTGACCTTAAGGGAGACCCCAGAGCTGAAGCAGACAGGGAAAGCTTCCTGAAATAAACACTTATTAGTGAACGATATTAATCTAGGTTAAGCATGGTGACGGGGAGGCAGCAATGAGCCTGACTTGTCAGGCTGTGACTCAGTTTCCTCCTCTGTAAGTAGATAGGATTGGATTAGATGAGCTCTGAAGTCCTTTTCATTCTTCATCTAGGATCCTAAACTGTCCCACAGACGATCCCTGTAGGATCTGGGACTGTTCCTCTCTCATGAAAGTTAGACACCTATGGTTGGCAGGGACTTGACCTAGAACACACCTCAGCTGGAGGTCGGCACCCAGGGCTGCTGACCTCTGTGCTGGCTCCTTCCTCCTGATCCTAAAGAGTTCTGTATGCAAATCCCTTTGGCCAGGTCTGGCCCCTGGGAGGAGGTGATGAAGATGATGGCAGAGCATCATTGTTCGACCCAAATAAAGGGCAGCTCTATTCCCTCCTTCCTGCCAATGCAAATAAAGCCAAACGGGACAGGGAGGCTAAGCCAAGTTGTTAGCCCCAGCTCCGGCCTTTCACCCTGCACCGTCTCTGCCCTAACCTCTCTCTCCCTTTCTCTTTCTCTGTCTCTGCTTTACTTTGGGTCCTTGGAAGACATTGGAGAAGGAAGAAAAGACTTAGACTCTCAGGGGTTTCTGGTTTGGGACTGACTTGCCATCATTGTCCATAGGTAATCCTGACTAAAGTGGAGATCCCAAGAAAGGGATTCCTACCTGGAGTATGTGAACATTTTTTTCGTAATTTTTTTTCCAATTACAGGTAAACATAATTTTCAACATTTATTTTTATAAGATTTTGAATTTCAGTTTTTTTCTCCTTCCCTTCCTCAGCCCCCTTTCCCAAGACAGCAAGCAGTTCGATATAGGTTATACATGTACAATCATGTAAACACATTTCTACATTAGTCATGTTGTAAAAGAAGAAACAAACACAAGAAAATAAAAAAACAAAAAGCAAAAAGTGAAAATAATCTGCGTCAGTCTGCATCCAGACTCCATAGTTCTTTCGCTGGATGTGGATAGCATTTTCCATCAAGAGTCTTTTGGAATTGTCTTGGACGATAATATTGCCAAGAAGAGCTAAATAAATCAAAGTTGATCATTGCACAATGTTGTGTTTTTTTTAACCATGTACAATGTTCTCTTAGTTCTCATTTCACGCAGTATCAGTTGATGTAAATCTTTCAAAGGTTTTCTTAAATTCGTCTGCTCATTTTTTATAATTCATGTAACTCTTTCAAGGTTTTTCTTAAATTCACCTGCTTATTTCTTATAGTTCATGTAAATCTTTCAAGGTTTTTCTTAAATTCACCTGCTTATTATTTCTTATAGCACAATTGTATTTCCTTATATTCATGTATCACTGTTTGTTCAAACATTTCCCAAACGATAGACATCCCTTCAATTTCCAATTCTTCACCACCACAAAAAGAGCTGCTGTAAACATTTTTGTACGTGTGGATCCTTTCCCCCTTTTTATGATCTCTGGGATACAGACCCACTGGTGGTATTATTGGATCAAAAGCATATGCAGTTTGATTGCCCTTTGGGCATAGTAGTGTGTGAATTTTTGAAAGAGATTTTGATATACGTAGATTTAATATAATCACTTTCCTTGATAATCTATCTTTTATTTTATGCATTTACAAGGATTATTTTGAGAAAGGTTCCTGAGACTTCAGCAGCCTGGCTGCCCAAAGGATCTGTGTCACACAAATACGCCAAGAATTCTTACTATAAGAATTGGGGGTGGAGCAGCAGCTAGGTGGCGCAGTAGATAGAGCACCAGCCCTAAAGTCCGGAGGACCTGAGTTCAAATGTGATCTCAGACACTTAACACTTTCTAGCTGTGTGACCCTGGGCAAGTCACTTAACCCCAATTGCCTCAGCAAAAAAAAAAAAAAAAAAAAAAAAGTCAATGAAACCCAGACAGTTGGCTTCTGAAGATCTACACAGCCTGACCCAGTCTTTCCAGACTCATTGGACATTACTCTCCTTGGTCACAATGGACAATACTCTCCTTGCCATTCAATCCAATCTAGCTGACTTTCAATCTGTGGCTCTCCAGCCCCCATTCTCTGGGTCTTTGCACTGACCAGTCTCTTCTGCCTAGAATACACTCTCTCCTCACTTTCCCAGCATCCATTCCCTCTCTTTCCTCAAAAATCCCTTTGGAAGCTGTGCTAGTGATGGGCTGGAGTGAGGAGATATTTCTGGGAAAAGGCAAGAGAATGCCAAGTTCTGATCTAAGTGGAGGCTGGGTGAGGTAAGGGGAAGAATCAGATGGGAAAGGAGATGTGCAGATAAAAATGGCAAGATCTGATTGGCTCTGTAGGGCAAGGGACAGGTATGTACAGGGATGCTGTCACAATCAGACACCGGAGAGGCTGGAGGGAAAATGATGGCTTCCACAGAAATAGGAAAGGTCAGGAAAGGGAAGGATTTGAAGAAAAAGGCAATAAATTCTGTTTTAGACATTGAGGGTGATATCCAATAAGTAATTTGGTGATAAGGGGACCAAAGGTCAGGAGAGAAACTAGAACTAGATATTTAGTTCTGGAAATAATCTTCAGAGAAATTATACTCATGAGTGCTGATGAGCTAACTGAGGAAAAGTGTAAAAGGGAAGAGACAGGACACAGAACAAAGTCTTGGGGAACACCCACAGTTAGGGGATATGGGATGGATGAGGAACCAGTGGTCAGACAAGTTAGGAGGGGAACCAGGGGAGTGGAGTCCTTCCCAGAAGAGAGGGCTTCTAGGAAGAGAGGATGGTCAAAAGTAGGAGAGGGAGACCAAGGAGAATGAGGTTGGAGAAGAAGTCATCAGATATGATAATTCAATTAGATCATTGGTAACTTTATATTTATTGATCTAGAGACTAGTCAGGGTCTGGCACATAGTAGGCACTCAATAAGTTCTTGTCAACTGAGTCAGTCCATTCAACTTCTGGACATCTTATTGCTAGAAAGGTTTTACTTATAATGAGCTGACAATTTCTTGATGGCATCCATCCTTTTCTTCTTTTTTTATTAGTTTACAAAGACAATGCAGGGAAAACGGGCCAGAATTGTGATTACATAAATATTGGCATACAGGTATCATCATCTTCATTTTACACATGAGGAAACAGATTTTGAGAGGTGAACTCAGTTACTTCCTTAATACCTTTGTGCTCTTGAGCAAAGAACTTCCCCTCTCTGAGACTCAGTTTTTTCATTTGTAAAATGAGGAAGCTGGGTTAAATGACCTTTCAGGTTTCTTCTGGTTCTAGATCCTGTGACCCTCTGACTCAAAATGTGTGTGTCGATCTTAGGCATACACATATATGTATATGTAAGTGGATTGAAAAGGGTACGAAGGGGCCAAGTTGTGAAGGGTTTTAAATGCTAAACAGAAAATTTTACATTTGATTCTAGAGGTAGTAGGGAGTCATTGGAGTTTATTGAGTGAGGATGGAATGATATAGTCAAATACACATATAGTCAAAGGAAAATCACTTTGTGAGCTGTGTGGAAGAGGAATTGGAATATAGATAATCAGGGCAATCAGCTAGGTAGCATTGAAATAGTCTAACCAGGTAATTATAAAGGCTTGAGCTAAGTGGGGGCTTCTGTAGAGTAGGATCATTTGTGTCTGAGAGATGTTGGAAAGATGGAAGCAAAATTGGCAAAATCTTATTAATTGGTTGTGTGGGTTGAGTAAGAGTGAGGACCCAAGGGTGAAATGGAAGCTATGAGAGCTGTGTCTGGAAGAATGGCCATGATCCCAATACCCAACAGTAAAAGGAAGTTCAGAGTAGGGGAGAAAGACCATGAGGTCCATGACGTTTACTTTCTCGGTGTCTTAAGTGTCTGTGATTTGGGGCACAGTGGAAAGAGAATTAGTTGTGGGATCTGAGCTGTTTCTTCTGCTTATTGACTGCATCAGATTGGGCAAGTCACGTCACCTACTTGGACCTGTTTCCTCACCCATAAAATGGGGGAGGGATGGACTAAGGGTCTCTAAGATCTAATTCTAGAGCCCAGATTGGATAATTGCATGATCATTCCAACAACACCAGTCCCAGCCTCCCTTTGACTCAGTAGATAAGCCCAGTATGCCCTTGGGCTGTGACCTCTTCAACTTAGTTGGGCAGGTCCTTGGACAAATACCATTTAGACTGTCCCAGGTCCATGTCTGATGCTACTAAAGCTTTCTGGACCTTGCTGGTACAGTGACTTAGAAGAGTCGAGGAGAATTCTGGTCCAAATCCCATCTCTCCCAACGAGCTGTGTCATTAGCTTCTTGGAGACTCTGCTTTCTCATCTGTAAAACAGAGCTGATAATCCCCCTTGTCAATCATCTCCTAGGGTTGCCATGAAGTTCTGGCGTGAGAATGCTTGGGAAGAACAATGGCAACTCCAGTGGTCATTGGAGACCTGGGATCACTTCCAAGTCAGTGGGAAATGGGGAGAATAGAATAGGAATAAATGGAAAATCTGACACACTTAGGTCCAAAAAATCAACCACCCAAGCAGGAACTGGAGGACTGGAGGAATGGCAGCTATCCTGCAATTTACAGGAAATAAAAAAAGTGGAAGCTACAAGAAACTGCAAACTCAATATAACAATAAACAGAAAGCATTCCCTGCTTGGAGTGAGGAAGATTTGGATTCAAATTCTATCTCAGTTTGCTAGTTATGACCCCAGGCAGGCACTTAATGACTCTGTGCCTCCTTTTTCTTATTTGTAAAATGAAAGAGTTGGATTCAGTGATCTCTAAAGTCCCTTTGAACTCTAAATCACTGGCCCCATTATTCTCCTATTGTGAAGTAGGAAGGAAAAGAGCTCATTTGGTCTTCAGGTGTGTCCTCAGAAGCCTGGTGACCAGACAAGGAAGGTGACAAACTTCCCCCTGCCCTTTGCTCCAATCAAACCCCATCTAATAATTCAAAGAGGAAATATGGGGTAGTGGATCAAACCCAAGTTTGATGTCAAATCAAATCCCCCCCTTAATCAATCAATAAGCACTTATTAAGCACCTACTTTGTACACGCCAGGCATTGTATGAGATATTTGGAATTATGATGATTAAAAAATATGATGAAATTTGAACTTTGAGGATTTTCTGTACTTCCTAGTTATTTGATCATGAACAAGATACTTCATCTCAGAACCTCAGTTCTGTAAACTGAACCTCATCTGTAAAATGTGAATAGCAATCTTTATGCCATGCAGAATTATCATCAAGCGGTATGGCCCCTTTCTGCCTTGTTTGTTTTCTAGACTTGCTCTGCTCTTGCTCTTGCCCAGTCTTAGGACTGTTTTTTTTTCAGTCTCTTCCCAGGAGCTCTCTTTCATTTCCATTCCCCTTCTCTGTATCGTCTCCAGTTCCCTCTGCTGGAGAATGCCGAAGCTGAGCCTATGTCATCCTCAGCACTGCATCTTGGGGGAGAAAGCTCAAGGTCTTCTTTGTTTCAGACCAGGAAGACTGTATCCATGCTCCTCCCAACAAGCCCTGGGCAGTTCTGGCCTACTTGGCAGCAGTCAATGGCAAGATTGTGGTGTTTGAACAACAGCCCACAAAGATTCCCGGGTCCCTTCCTGTATGTCACTGAGGCTAGGAGCCTTTCTGGATGGATCAGATTATTCCTTCCTAGCTACAGTACCTTACATGGATCCCAATCATGCTGCCTACATCTTCAACTGACTTCCCTCCCCACAACACATACACACTACCATCACTACCATAATCAACCTTAGGCTCTGCCTCTGAGTGTCCTAGCTCTGATAGGGAAGCTTTCACTTACCTTACTGATCATTTCCACACCATACAACCATTAGTTTCCCCCACCTTCTTCCTTGCTTCTTCCCACTCCAAATCAGAAGGTAAGCACACTAGGGCATAGGCTGTTTCTTACTTGGTTGTATCTCTATCCCCAGCATGTAGGGCAACATCTGGCACATAATAAGCACTTAATAAATAATCTTTCTCTTTGTCTATTGGTCTATCAGTCTATCCACCTACCCACCCATCCATCTATCTGTCTAGCTACCCATCTACTTGTCTATCTATCTATCGATTGGACTGTTTATCTATAGGTCTATCTGTTTATCTATATACTTGTCTATTTATCTGTTATCTGTCTGTCTTTCAGTTTATCTATTTATCCTTCCATCTAACTATCCATCTACACATTCATTTGTACATCCATCCACTCATCCATCCATACATCATCTATCTATCTATCTATCTATCTATCTATCTATCTATCTCCCTGTCCATCTGTCTATCTACCTATCTGTCCATCTGTCTACATACCTGCCTACCTGTCTATCTATCTGTCTGTCTGTCTATCTATCTATCTATCTATCTATCTATCTATCTATCTATGATACAAGCTGACCTTGCCTTGGGAGAATGTGGCCATTTACCCTTTTCCATGCAAAGGCTTGGCCATTTGATTCTACCCCAACCCCTTCTAATAATATCTCCTCTCATTTCCACAGAGCATTCAAGTTTATGAAATGCTTTCCTCATAGTCACGCTGTGGAGTATTTAGTATATTATTATCCTCATTTTCACATGAGAAAACTAGGGTTCCATGAGATGGCCTAACTCACCATGCTCCCAAAACTCAGATGTCAACCCTATCTGCTGACTTTAAGCCCCCCCTTTCTACAAAATATAAGGTCCTTGTAGGCAGGAACTGTTTAGTTGGACTCTAACCATGATAACATTTGGCTCAGTACTGAGAATTTCCATTCTTCCAGACCATTTTTGTTTATCTTTACATATTTCCAATGAAAAAAGATTTGGTTTTGAATGCTTATTGTTAACGTTATTACTTTCCCTCAATTAAACATGTTTTTGTCAGATTATGCCATGTATAGTACAGCTTCCCAATAAAACACCTAACTAATACGTGTTGAGTAGTCACATGTTTAAACAAGTCCCAAATTACAAACACTTGTTTTTAAAATGTAAACTTTCTCCAATAAATGAACTCGTCTTTCAGCAAGGTTTTTCTTTCCAGGAAGAATAGTTCAACTTTATTGTGCGATGCTGGAAGCTAATCAGTTGAGCATGGAAATAAAGAGAGCTTTAGAGAAATCCTATCTGAAACTTACTTACTCTTATATCATGGCACATTCTGTGACCATTCTTTGTTGCTGCCTGTAAAATCCTTGGAACAAGTAACTAATACAAAACTGAACTGTCTCTATCATCAGAGACACAATTCGGTTCCTTGTTAATTAAAAAGTCGTCTACTTTTTACTAGGCTACTATTATATGAAAATTAATGTCATCTTTTGTTTTTATGCCTGCTTATTGGCTCAAAATTTGGAAAATAAGAAGTCGAGAATCTTCCTTTCCTTATTCCAATGGGTCAT
Source organism: Myrmecobius fasciatus (assembly GCA_023553655.1). Lineage (NCBI taxonomy): Eukaryota > Metazoa > Chordata > Mammalia > Dasyuromorphia > Myrmecobiidae > Myrmecobius > Myrmecobius fasciatus. Next base: position 237,169 of record JAJPUD010001454.1, read on the forward strand.
TCCGAAAAAGAAAAGAAAAGGAAAAGAGTCAACTTGAGAAGAATCACAGATAAACTGGAGTTGTGTAGGACAAGGATGATGTGATGGGGTGTGGTATATGTCATGATCTATGATACCTAGAAATGAAGTTCCTCTCAATAATTATGAAATTTCAGTGAACACTTAGAAAACAAGAAACTTTCACAACTAATTTTCCATAGTACAAATAGCCTTGCCTTGATTCCAAGAGTCCAACACGTTTGGAACAGGTTATATACTATAGGACCTCAACATACGTTTGAGGGTAATTTTGTGACAAAAGTTCACACCCATAGTTCCTTCAAGAACTGGGTTATTCAACTCCTAAACTCTAGTTTCTGGGATAAGAACTCACTATTTGATAAAAATCAATGGGAAAACTGCAAAAATAATGTCAGAAACTCAGCATAGACCTACATCTCAAACTCCTTACCAAAATGAGGTCAAAATGGGTACATGATTTGGGCATAAAAGGTGATACTATAAGCAAATTTAGGAGAGCAAGGGATAATTTACCTATCAGATCTTGAGAAGGGAGGAATTTATTTCCAAAGAAGAACTAGAAAACATGATGAAATGCAAAATGGACAACTTTGATTACATGAAATTAAAAAGCTTTTTTTTTTCCACCAACAAAACCAATGTAACTAAGATTAGAAGGGAAACAGAAAGTTGGGGGGGAGGGAGGGAAATTTTTATGGTCAGTGTTTCTGATAAAGACCTCATTTCTAAAATATATAAAGAACTGAGCCAAATTTATAAGAATACAAGCCATTACCTAATTGATAAATGGTCAAAGGATATGAACAGATAATTTTCAGATGAAGAAATTAAAACCATTTATACTCATGTGAAAAATTGCCCTAAATGGCTGTTGAGAAATACAAATTAAAACAACCCTGAGGTTCCCCTTCACACCTTTCAGACTGGCTACCATGACAGGAAAAGATAAACATAAATGTTGGAGGGGTTGTGGGAAACTGGGACATTAATGCATTGTTCGTAGAGTTGTGAAATGATCCAACCATTCTGGAGAGCAAATCGGTACTATGCCCAAAGGGCTATAAAACTGTGCATACTCTTTGATCCAGCACTGAGTCTGTCTTTCAAAGAAATCATAAAAGAAGGGAAAAGGACCCACATGTGCAAAAATGTTTGTAGCATTTCTTTTTGTGGTGGCAAAGAACTGGAAAATGAGTACATGCCCATCATTTGGGGGATGGCTGAATAAGTTATGGTATATAAAAGTAATGGAATATTATTCTAAAAATATGATGAACAGGATGATTTTAGAAAGTGGTCATGACCATGAAAAGTGAAAGAAGCAGAACCAGGAAAACATTGGATACAGCAACAGGAATATTATGAGATGATCAGCTATAACAGACTGGGTTCTTCATAGCAGTTCAATGATCCAAGGCAATGCCAATAAAGTTTGGATGGAAAATGCCATCCACATCCGGAGAGAGAACTATGGAAATTGAATGTAAATCAATACATGCTAAGTTCACCTTTTTTGTTGTTGTTTTCTTCTCTGTTGTGGTTTTTCCCTTTTGTTCTGATTTTCCTCTCCCAATATGATTCATAAAGAAATATTTTTAAATCAATGTATATGTATGACAAAAAAAAACAAAAAACAAAAAACAAAACTCCACGCTGTTTTTACATGTAACTGGGGAAAATAAAAAAAAAGAAAAGAAAAAGAAAGAAAAGAAAATTGGGTTATTTGTTGAGGGAGAGAGAGGAGTTTTCCTCTTCAGGAGCCAGTGGGACCTTTCCCCCACTAAGCTATATTTGTCCTTTGGGCTGAATTAGCTCACACCATTCATAAAGATGGGGAAACCCAGCACACATCAGAAAATACCCATTCCCTCTGGAGGTTGGACATGAGCTAGGTCTGGGCTTCTTGCCAGACCCAAGCAACTTCTTTCCTGGTGAAGGAAAGGGCATAAAAGGAAGTTGCCTGGGAACCAAAAAAATGACAAAAGTTCATTTCTTCAAGATCCTGAAGGAAACAAAGCACTGTCCGTTCTGGGGCTGGAGCCTTTGTCTTTTTCCCCTGGCTCCTGGACCTCTTAGGTGGCCTGGGCGAGCTGAGAACCTTAAGCAGCACTTTGTTTGCCCAATACAGTTGCTTGGCCTTGCAGCAGGCAACATGACATGTGCCCTCAAGTCAACTTCATGACTCATGACCTACACCTACAAATAATACAAAAAGAAATGAAAACAAACCACTTGGTTATATATCACAACAAGACCAATGATCAAAAAAAAATGTCTTCGGAGGTGCCAAAATGCTCACAGCAGCACTTTTTGCTGGAACGAAGGAGATGTCTTTGCATTGGAGAAATCCCACAAGTTTTAGTGCTTGAATGTCCTGGAATTCTGCTGTGCTATTAGAATTGATGAAGGATACGGAGAAGCAAAGAAAGACTTACACATAGATACAAAATGAAGTAAGGAGGGCCAGAGAAACAATGTACACCCTAGCTGCAACAACATAATAGAAGGAACCACAAAACCATTGAAATGGATTCTGCCAAATTGGAATGACCACTCTTGGCTCCAGAAGGGGGATGATAAACTACCCCTCAAGCCAAGTCAACAAGCTTTTATTAGGCACCTACTTACCTTATACTAGGCATTGTGCTAAGCCCTGGGTATGGCAAGAAAAGCTCCTGCCTTCCAGAAGCTCCCAGTCTAATGGGGGAGACTCAATATGCAATTATGTACAGAGAGAGGATCAATTGGAGATAATTTCCAACTTCTTTCCAGAGATGGGACACCATGAATGTGTGTATAAGTGTGTAAGTGTGTGTGTGTACACACATCACTATGTATGACCCCAGACATTTCAATATACTGCTTAGTTTTATAGAACTCTTTTTCTTTTTCCTCTTTTCCTTTATTATAAGGCATGTCTTTCTGAGGAGGAATAAAGGAAAGGGTAAAATAGGAAATGTAGATAATGTAAAAATCAAAGATATAAATGAAAATTCAGTGATTGTGTGAGACAGAGGGGGGGGGGAGGAAGGGAGGGGAGAAAGAGAGAGAGACAGAGACAGAGAGAGGAAGGAAGGGAGAGAGGGAGAGAGAGAATCAGCTTAAAAATTTAGGGGATAAAATCTCAGAGGTATAGTTTAACACTGTACAAGTTTAACAATATAAGTTTAAATTTAACACTCTCAGATCTGGTGTTCCATGCTCTTGTCTAAGTGAGATTTCCTCTTTCACCCAATGTTCAGGAAAGAGTGTAGTATTAAAGTTACTGCTCACCTTTGGTAGAGGTGTGAGGCTGTATAAAGTAACAGTGACCTAGAGGCTGGCTGTCAGTGAAAGGAGGAAAGCAAGGGGAACCCCAGGGGAGGGACAGGGCAGGGCAGGTTGGGAATTTCCTTTGGGACAAAAGGAGGGAAGGAGATAACTAACAAGTTAGAACTGCCCCAGAACCTGTGCTTTCTATTCTCACTCCAAAGACAGGTCAGTTTCTAAGCTCCCTTTATATCTTTTACTCAAATTCTATAATACATGTGTTAAAATTTTGTACCACCTAAAATTTCTACCCTGTAAAAAACCCCAGATGCTCCTAGCTCCTTATAGCTCCAGGTGATTTCTTCACCCTCTGAGTCTATGATTCCATAAGATACAGTGGAAATAATGCTACAGATCACACAAGTGCCTTCTTAGCATCATTCTTTTTTTCTTCTTTTTAGCAAAGGGAAAAAAGAATCTTCATATTTAGAAATAGTGTACCAGGAGAAAGTCATGAGATATACTCCAAATTCGGCTGCCCCCAAGTTTTCTAACTTTTATCATAACTAAAAACTTAAAAAAAAGAATAAATGTTCTCAATTATCTTTTTATGGTACAAATAGCCTTATGCTTATCCCAAGGGGCTAGGAAGATTGTAATAGGGTCTACTATAGGACTGTAATAGATGTTGGGGGGAAACTCTTTGGAAGAAATTTTCAGCCTGTGACCCATTCTAAGCCAAGAGTTCCAGGCCAAGTTACCTATTCTCCCCAAGGATCTAAGCAAGACTTGCTGTACTGTGATCCTCCTACCTCCAACAAAATCTATGGTCCACTACCTTAATTTAATGCTCTCTCTCTGTTCTGTTTCTCTTCAGGGTGTGTCTTGCAAGGACAAAGTGAACAGTGAGTATCCAAATGGGGTAATCTCTGCTCAGCTCCCTAGCTTGCACTTGACATCCTTGGGAATCTGGGCAGTCTATCTCCTAGAAACCCTTCTTCCTTAGCTTCAGTTCCAGGACCCCAATCTATTGTGGCGTGGTGCTCAAAGTCTGCTCCTGGAAGGGTCAAAGACAGGATCTAAACTGGACTTTGAGGAGGGGGCAGGCTTTCAGCAAGTAGTCATGGGGAAATAATGTCATTTCTGGAGGGCTAGAATTGGGGGACCTTAAGGGTCATTTGCTTTGTTTTTCTCCTTTAAGAAACAAGGTGCATGGGTCCCTAGGTACTGTGAGAGACATAAAGCTCCTCAGAGAGACTCTTTAAAAAGGCTGTAATTCTGACAATTCATGGGCCCTGTGTCTCCATATGCACCTGGCTTATGTTGGCCAGCATTGTCCTTCCCTCTAAGCAGACCTGGATTTAGAGAGGGTCCTGCTCATGTCAGAAGGAAAAGATCTGAGGGCTACAGGAGCAGGCCCCAGGGGAGGATGGGACAGAAGGAAGGAAGAGAGCCATGAAGCTTGTGCTGAGGGATCCATATCAGCATTGACTCTCTGAAGAAGAAGTAGCTTCCTAAGCTTCAAGAGATGCAGGCATGGGTCCCTGGGTACCCCAGGAGAGAGTCTACGAAGGCCTGGTGAGATCAGGGAAGGAACATCAGTGAGTGGGCCTCCTTCCCCTCCCAAAGCTGCTTCCTCTTTGCTTCTTATTGCCATCGGCATCAAGGGCGCTTTTCTTCCTTTTCTCTGTGTCTGGAATAGGCTGGAGAACTTTTTGTTCTGGTCCAGCAAATGATGCTGTCAGAATAAATTCAGTAATTAACATTTATTATAATGTGCCAGGCTCTGGAGAGCCAAAGATAAACATTAAACTGCCCTCAGGGAGCTTACATCCCCTGAGAAGAGAAAACATGTATATTTATCCATGTATATACACATGTGTGACATATAATGTATATATACACATGTATATTTACATGAACTAAATATCAAGTCATTTTTAGGAGAGCAGCTAGCAGCTGAGGGGTATATCAAGAAACACTTCACATGACAAGAGAGGTTAGAACTGAACTTTGAGATTTTAACCCTGAGATTCTAAGAAATGGAACTGAGAAAGGAGTATATTTTAAGTGTTTTGGGGAGAGGAGATGGGATGGCAGGTGCAGAACATTAGAAATCGAAGAAGTATTCATGAAAATGTCAGGAGAAACAAGTGCTGGGTTTTTTTTTTCACTTTTGATGACTTAAGAAAAATTGGCAGAAAAGAGGGTGTAGATGTGAGTCGTCTATATTTCCAAGGTGGGATCCACAAACCTTCATAACAGAAGGACTGGGAGAATTGAGAGAGGAAGGATTGATTCAAATATAATCCAAATTTCATAGAAAACGGGACAGTCACTTGTCAGAAAACATTTATTAAGTACCTACTGTGTACACTAAGATAAGCACTGAAGAGAAAAAAAAACAATTCTTTCTCCCCAGGAGCTCCCAATCTCATGGGGTAGATGTCATGCAAATAATCAGATGCACACAAACTACAGAAGGGGCAAATTAGACATTGTCCACAGAGGGAAGGCAACAGAGTTGAGAAAAGGCTTCCTGTAGAAGGTGGGATTTTAGCTGGGATTTGGAGGAAGTCAGGGGAGCAAGAGGGAGAAGATAAGGAGGGAGCTTTTCAGGTATGGGGGACAGACAGGGAAAATGCCCGGAGTCAAAAAAATGGAAAGTCCTATGCTGCAGACAAACCAATTTTCCTTAAGAGGGAACTAAGAATCAGTGAATTTGAATTAAATTCTGGAAAATTTCTATACTGTTTCCCTAAAGGGATGGATTGTGGATATTCAAAAAGGGAACTGATGATCACTAAAAGCTGGGCTTACTTCCTTGAGAACAGGTCACATCAGCCCAGTCTTACCCCATTTCCTTTTTTTAAACTGAGGTTACGAGACTCCGAGTTCGGGGAATTCTGTTGACATAGTATGGCTGTGTTGCAGCAAAGCCTCTGACAGAGAAACATGTGTTCTCTTGGTGGAAAGATGAAGAGGTGTGGCCTGGGACATGGTATAGTTAAGTAGGATAAGACTTGTCTCAATGATCTGACCCAAAGTGTGGTCACTAATGGTTCATTGGTGGTAATAGTAATGGTAATGGTAATGAGCTTGGAGGTAACACTCTCATGGACTACATATATACTGATCAATACTTTTTTCCATTGGGGCAGCTAGGTGGTGCAGTGGATAGAGCACCAGCCCTGAAGTCAGAAGAACCTGAGTTCAAATCTGGCCTCAGCCCCTTAACATTTCCTAGCTGTGTGACCCTGGGCAAGTCACTAAACCCCAATTGCCTCAGCCAAAAAAATACTTATTTCTATCAGTGACTTAGGAGATGACCACAGCTTGGGCCTCAGAGCCCTGGGAGGGATGGGGTTGAGCTACTGAACTATGACAAAGGGTCCATACCCAGTTAAGTGTTTGCTCATCCAATGAATACTAACTGTATCATCCTAATAGTAGTAAAGCTAATCCTAATCTCAAGTGGGTTCCACAAAGCTTTTTCAGGTCTTCAAACATGAAAATATTGGGAATCATTAACCCAGATAAAGGCAAGGACCTATCAGATTTGTGGAAAAGAAATTCCATTTTTTTCCCTTTGTGTCCTCAGCACACACTAGGCACTTAATAAGTGCTTGTAGGAAGAATGAAGACATGAAAGAAACACTTTGGGCATGAGAATCAGGACCCAACACATCTCCCTTAGCCTACATGGGATAGTGGCTAGAGAGTAGGGCTTGGAATCGAGTTCAAATCTGCCCTCTCAGGGTTTTTGTGAGAATCAAGTAAAATAATAATTAGTGCAGTGCCTAGCACATAGTAAGTGCTCTATAAATGATGATGGTGATGATGATGATGCTGGTAGTGGTGATGGTAGTGATAATACAAATAGGACAGATCGTCCAAGATGAAATTGAAAGAGACACTACTCTTGGGTTAAAAAAAAAATTAATTGCATGAGTTCAAGATGGCCATCCAACAATTTATGGGGAAGAGATCTATCTATCTGAAGGTTCTAATGATCCCAAGCTACCAATGAAAAAACCAAATAAAATGGTAGTCAAAAGTCATGTGATCTTAGTGTTCATATTCAACAGGATCTGAAGGAGGGGTCAGCTCTTATCAGGTCTGGGAGAAGGCAGGAAAACTGGAGCCTGGCCCCAAGAGGGTTGCTGTCCCTTTTTAAGATTGACTAAAAGCACAGGAAGGATTTACCCTGGGGAAGAGAAGACTCTGGAGGACATGATGGCTTTCTACTCTTGAGTACTCCAAATGCTGACTTAGGGAAAAAGGGATTTGACTGCTGCTATTTGAGCAGTTAATGGTGGAAAGTATCAGAGGCAGATTTCAGATCAATTATTACAAAAGCATCCCAATTATCAGATTTATACAGTAGGGGAAGGGACTACCTCAGGAGATTGCGGGACCAGATTTGGAGCAGAAAGGGCCCTTAGAGGCCATTCCCCTATTTTTACAATTGAGGAAACCGAGGTCCAGAGAAATGAAGTGATTTTTGCAAAGTTACACAAGTAGCATTTGGCAGAGCCAGGATTTGAACCCAAGTCCGAAGCCTGCATTTTTCCAACTAAACCAAGACCTTATGAAATCCAGCTCAGCTTCTGTGAATGTAAGATTAAATGAAGTGTTGCCTTGCTAGGTTTCTTGTTAGGAGTGTGAATTAAATATTTTTGGTTTTGTCCCCAGAGGACTTTCTTAGGCTGTTTGGAAGAAATGTCCCACATGGGAGAATTCTCCATAATCATCACTAGCTATCATGCATTCTCATCGAGTGTCAGATAAAAAATAGTTTTTCCTAGAGCAATAAGAGAGATTTAAACTAAACTGCAATGCCTAAAAACAAAACAAGGTGAAAAACAACAACAAAAAAGCAAATCCAACCAGTATAGAGTAGTGTTCTAGAGGAGTCGTCAGAACTAGGAAGGACTTTAGAGATCATCTTATTCTCCTCATTTTTCAAAGAGGGAAACTGAGACCCAGCTCAGAGAAAAGATTCAGGGGCTTGAATCTTCTGATTTTCAGAACAGTGCTTCTTGGGTGGGTCAATCATGGCTTTTAACACTGGGTCCTCCTTCTGGATGCTGCCCACCTTCCTCTGGACATTCAGACCTGTCCAGGAGGGTCTGTGTCCAGCCCAGCCTGATTATGATTGATGTCTCTGTTATCAATGGCAGATAAAACTTCCTGTCTGACTCAGTCCCAGGTGGTCCAGGCTGTGGGACCAGTTCCAAGCATCAGCTTTTCTCTCTTTGACCCAACTGTTGTCATGACTCTTCATGGTGAGAGGTCGGGGGCTGCTTTCCCTTCTAGGGGATGGAGTCTTCACCCTCCCTTGCCCCTTACCAACTGTGGGCATCTAGAACCTCCCAGAAGCCTGATAGAGGGATCCACTGCTCCTTCTCTTCCACAGGGAACATTTTTAACAGTTTCTGCCGGCAACCACCCTCCTCGGTGGCTCCAGCCACCCTAGAGTCCCTGGTGCTGTCCACAGCCATGAAGTGTGTCCACCGAGAGGCTTGTGCTCTGCATCTGAGGGTCAGTGCCAGCCTCATCATGGAAGGTAAGAGCCAGCAGAATCAGGACCCTTCAGAGCCTCCAGGGTGAGAGCAGCCTTGGGCTCAGGGACAATTTGGATAGGGTGCCCAATGTGCGATCTGTGACCTTCTGGCTGAAATGGGTTTAGAGGCAAATGGGTCCCTAAATGGGGATTATGAGCTTGCTTTCTATCTGGGTGTAGGTTTTTAAATCTGGGTCCATTAAGATGCCTTTGAGCTTAAACAAAAGCTCCCCCTTGTACCTTCCTCTTTTATTCCTCCTCCCCAGGTCCCTGGCTGGTCCAAGGATCTTCTCCATGTCTCCTCCCCAATACAATCTCCTAATCAATCACACCTATGGCCTGAGATTTGTCTTCTCTTAACCCATGATTGGGCTTCAAGGGAGCCTGAAGGCCTCGATGGCAGGGAGTGGGGGCTCTGACTCTCTGTCCCTCATGGACACCAGCAAGCCCATGGGATATCCTGCTTATTTTCTCTCGGTCCTAGGAAGCCTTCGAGGCTTGGAGATCTGCCTACTGTCCCTGGACACACAGGAGACAAGATGTCACAGTATCAGGATTCCCAAGGTCTCCAGCCGGAAGATGATGGGCAAAACGGTGAGCTGGAGGGCAATGGGGAGAGATGGGGAAAGTAGGGGTGGGAGAGAATGAGCTGGATGATAAAGGGAGAGAGACAGAGAAAGCAGGAGGCAGGTGCTCTCCAGCACCTCCAGCTTCTCACTGCCCTTCATAAGGAGTGACCATCCCACCCTCAATGCCTACAAGTCCCTGCTCCCCTTCCTTCTCTCACTTCTCTGTATCCTTTAAGATGCAGCTGTCATTCAAGGCCCCTGAGTTCCCAGGCTCTGGATCTTCTCCTAGCCCTTTCTTCACCCAATCTCTTCAGGGAACAAAAACTAGGAATTAAGTCCCATCATTAAGTACCTACTGTGTACCAGGCACTGTGCCAACTGATACTAAAAAAAAGAGCATTCCTAATCTCAAAGCACTTTATTTATTTGTTTGTTTTTAATTAAAACTTTTTTATTTTCAAAATTTATTTGTTTGTTTCATTGAAGACTTTTATTTTCAAAACATTTGTATGGATAATTTTCAACATTCACCTTGGCAAAACCTTGTGTTCCAATTTTTTCCCTCCCTTCCTCCCATCCCCTCCCCTAGATGGCAAGTGATCCAATATAGGTTAAATACTTATTTTTCACTGGGAAGAAAAGAAAACCACAATTATGTGTTCCATCCAGCTCCTAATTCTGTGATCCTGGAGAGGAATATCCACAGGGGAAGAAACTAAGAACTAACAAAATAGAATGATGTGTTCCTTTAAAATCCTTGTTGTACTTGATTGATGAATAAGCCTTTATTAAGTGCCTACTGCATGCAGACTTTGTGCCAGGCAGTAGGGTTACAAAAACAAAAGGGAAACAAACAGTCCCTGCCTTCAATGAGCTTGTATTCTCTTGGGAGAGACTGTGTGTCCACATAAAAGGAAATACAAAATGAGCACAACAATGAGAGTAAGAACTGATGAAGGCAGAAGAGGCTTCCTCTAAGTGGGAGCGCTTGTGCTGGACTTGGAAGGAAGCTGGGAAATCTATGAGTCGCCATTAGACTGGGAGCTTCCTGAGGGCAGGATTCATTTCTTCTCTTCTGTCTCATCAGTTGCATATATTACCCCCGCGTGGAGTTCAGGGGTTCTCCAGGGTTAGGGGTTCTCTTGATTGCATTGGCCCTCAATCTTGGGGCACTGTCCAGCTCCCCTCGGCTGCCCTCTTCCCCCCTCCCCCACATGGGCTGAGTGTCCTTGTTGGGAGGTCCCTGGTGACATTGTTTACATCTGGCCCCAGCTCCAGGTACACTTTGACTGCTTCGAGGTGAGTGTTGCTCAGCACCTTTATGTCACTGTGAAGACCATCCCCTATTACTGTAAGGTCCAGATCAGCCGGGAATACCACGTGGAAGGTAAGGCTCTGCCTGGTGCTCTTAATAGGAAATACTCCATTGGAACCCAGGGCTTTGGGCTCCTCCATTGCTCTCTCTCACCTCCTGCCCCCAGACTCTGACAAAATGGAATGATGTGTTCCTTTGAAATTTTTGTTGTAGTTGATGGATCAACAAGCCTTTATGAAGTGCCTACTGCATGCAGACTCTGTGCCAGCAGTGGGGTTACAAAAACAAAAGAGAAACAAACAGTCCCTACCTTCAATGAGCTTGTATTCTCTTGGGAGAGACTGTGTGTCCACATAAAAGGAAATACAAAATGAGCACAACATATTGGGAGGGGACAGGAGCAGTTGGGAAATGCAGAAATATTAAGCAGAAAGTTGTCCTTGAGCTGAGCCCGGAAAGGAAATGAGATAGAGATAAGGAGGGACAGCAGGCCAGGTGTGAGGGACAGCCTGAGCAAAGGCATGGAGATGGTATATCTGTATGAAGGATGGTAAGAAGAATATGTTGGCTACCCTAGTTTGTGAAGGGGAGCAATAACATATAATGAGATTTTAAAAGCTGGCCCTTTGTTCAAGAATGGTATTGATTCTGTCAGAGGATCCAAAACTTATCCAAGTGAAAAATCTTCAATTGGAGCATGAGAATCAATGGGAAAGTAAGCTTAAATGAAATGGACATGCACTTGACATCGCTCTCTCCGAAAATGCTTCTAAGACTCCCCCAATCCCAGTCTGGGAATTGTCCCTTGGGTCACCTTGACTTTAGGGAAGGAGTTCTTAATCTGGGATCTTTTTTTTTTTAATTAAAGTTTTTTATTTACAAAACATATGCATGGGCAGCTAGGTGGTGCAGTGGATAGAGCACCAGCCCTGAAGTTAGGAGGACCTGAGTTCAAATCTGGCCTCAGACACTTCCTAGTTGTGTGACCCTGGGCAAGTCACTTAACCCCAATTGCCTCAGCAAAATGTGTGTGTGTGTGTGTGTGTGTGTGTGTGTGTGTGTGCGCGCATGGGTAATTTTTCAACATTGACCCTTGAAAAATCTTCTCCAAATTTTTCCCTCCTTCCCCTCACCCCCTCCCTAGCTGGCAGGTAGTCCAATACATGTTAAATATGTTAAAATATGTTAAATGGGATCTTTTTAAAAAAAATGATAATTAATGTAACTGATTTCTGTTGTAATTCTATATGTTAAAGATCATAAATTCTGAGAAGGGTAGGCTTCCAGGCTGCCCATGAAGTTCAGGGCACAAAAATAACCCTTCCTTCACAGAGGGCATTCGCTTTCCTTAGTCAGCATAGAAATCAGAGAAAGGAGGTTCGTATTTGGGTTTCTAACAATATCTTCAAGCATTGCTCTGTTTGGGGTCCTTGAGAAGGACAATGGTAGGCTGGAGAGCATCCAGAGGAAGTCGGGATAGGGAGGGCCTGCAGACCATGCCGTATGAGGATTCAGAGAAGGAAGCAGGGCTGCTCAGCCGGACTGTGGAGGAACTATGTCCAAGTTTGTGGGGGCTGGCTCTGTTAAGCTCCAGAGGGCAGCAGCAAGGGATAGATGATACCCGTTGGGGCAGGTTTCCCCTTGGCAGAAGGGAGGCTTCCCACCAATTGGAACTGTCCCAAAGAGCAAAGGGCTGCTTTTGGAGACCCCGGGGTGGGTTTTCTCTGAGCTGTCCCCCATAGAGATGTCCCTTTGGGTCTGCTCTCAGAGACACGAGGATCAGGGGTCATTCTGAGGCTTCTGGGGCAGAAGTTAGAGCCATGATCAGAGTAGAGATGCCAGTATATGGGTCTGATGGGATTCTGTCTGTCTTGGTACTGACGGGGCCCCCCGAGGAGGTGATTGGTGCTCAGGACTTTGGTCAGACTGAGAACCTCATGGGTATTTTACAGACTGTACAGATGCTGACGTGGCAAGAAACATCCCAGCCTGCTTTGGTGAGTGACATGGGTTACTGTGGTCCTGATTCTGATCTCCCTTTACCCACCTGTGAGCAGCATTACTATCCCTACAGAGCTCTGCAGGGTCCCCCCTCCCCATCTCACAGCTCTTGAGGGCTTCAGCATCTCTAGTTTATTTATTTGTTATACCAAATCTCTCAGTAGAGGATCTGGATTCAAATCATCTCTTTCTCACTGACTACCTATGTGACCTTAGGCAAGCCACAGGCTTCCTGGCCTCAGTTTCCCCTTCCCCCTACAATGAAGGCATTCAACCCAATGATCTCTCCAGTCCTTCCTAGAACTAAGTCCTAAGATTGGGAGCTGACTCCCACACCCGGTTTAGGAAAGGACAAGCGTTGCTGTACAACATTGGGAGGTTGTCAATGTGGCTCCCTCCTCACTGGCACAGGAGAGCATGTGGCAGCTCCATGGCTCCCTGCCCCAGCCCGTTCCCAAAGCCCCTTCCTGCCCTCTGTCTTAGACCTTCATACCAGCTCTTGGAAAGGGGAAGGAGGGAGAGGTGAGAGGAAGACTGGAATCAGACAAGGATAAACTGAGGTTCACAAGGGGAAGGGGCTTGTCTGAATCCTGCAGCAAGTCAGGACTAGGACCTAGGACTCCTACCAGCCTCCTGCCCCCATGAGGGTCCAGCTGTGCACTGGGGCAGGGCAGATCCCTTTCAGGGTCCGGGAAGGGGTTCAATTCATGGTCGAGCAGGAGCAGGCATCCCGGCTTTGGGGAGAGCCACTCTCCATCCTCACCTTCTCTCCCCACCAGCTGGGAGGCTCCAGTACAGTGTTGACCATGTCCAGAAGGCCATCGAGGTACACTTTGCAGACATTCCCAGAGGGCAGGCCTACTATGTCCGGCTGTGTCTCAAATGGTTTGCCTGTGAAGATTACAGTTCACCAGTACTGGTGAGTCCAGATGACATTTGGGGCTGGGAGGCAGAGGGGAGCTCTCATCTCAGGCAGGGGGAGCAGTGGAAGAAGGTTCTCAGCTTGACATCAGGGATTTCAGTACAGTGGACAGCTCTTAGCTCAGGCATCAGGGACCCTAGGGCAGAAAAGTGACCTTAGCTGACCTTAGCTGGCCTAGAACTGGGGAAGCAAAGGCAAGCCCATGAAAGGGGCACTTAGAAGACTCATGGGAGGTGCTCAGCATTTGTACATATGGGAGCTGGTTCCCACACATGCTACAGTAGGTTCAACATAAAAAGGGTGTTTGGCTCTCCCAAGGGAGAGAGGGGCTGGGAGCACACCCAAAGGACTCTCAGCGCCTCCCCATCCCACTGCAATGAGTGGATTTCAGCCAGCCCCCTTGGATACAGGTGAATGCAGAGCATCCTGGGAAGCCAGTGCTCCTGAAGTATTCACAGCTGCTGCCATGTCTGTGTATTGAGGTCAGTGCTCCCTCCTCCCCCCCACGTGAGATCTTGCTGCCTCCCCCTTCTCCACCCCCCCTCCCAGTCTGGACCCCAGAATGGACAACCCTGGGTACTTTATTCATTTACAAAATGAAGGGATTAGATTCAACGATCAGTTTCCATAGTACATCATCTCATTTGATCTTCACAAATCGCATCATGCAAAGTTTAGCACTATTTTACAGACGAAGAAATTGAGGTCTGAAAGTGCTCTGGTCACACATGTAACCCTTGAACTCAGGTATCCCCATTCCAAATATGGGTTCCCCCCATTCTGCCATGCCAGGGAGGTTGGACAAGGTTTCACTGGGCACCCCTCTCTTGTTCTATCAGTCTGTGCTTGTGGGAAACACGATGGGAGGTGCCCTGACCTGAGAGCTGACAGTGCTTTCCCTTTTCTCTGTCAGGGCTGGGCCGCTGTCCCAGATGCGGTGAGAATCCAGAACTGTCCCTTTGAAAATGGCAAGTAAGCAGCAGCCTTCAGCAGAATGGCCCTTCTCTCCTCCTGCTGCCCCTAGGGACCCTGCTCCTTTCCCTCTCGCTCCTCTGGGAGACACTTCCCCCAGTCCTGGGTTCCTGATCCATGCTGACTCCTGTACCAATAGGGGCCCCTCTGGGGTCACTTGGCAAGGGGACCCTGGGATGTGGCTTCATTTGTTCCAGTCTGCCCAGTCTGCTTTGATATCAAAGGCTGCCCAGGCAAGGGGATCCTGAGCAGGGCTTGGAGCTGAGGGGAGGGACAAGGACGGAGCTGTCCCCTTTCTGACCCCTCCGTATGTATGTCTCTGTGTGTGTAGACACCAGAATCCTGTGGGATTACATCTTCTACAACCCCTTCACCCAGTCCCTGAGCTGGGAACCCCCCTGCCCTGTCCAGGGCCAAGTCCACCTGTGTGGGATGTCAGAGATGGGTGATCGGTGCTGGGAGCTGAGCCACACAGGCCGGACAGTCCCAGGCAATGTAAGTGCAGGGAGCCCATGGCCCTTGGGCCTTTAGACTCTGGAAAAGGCCTAGAGACTGCTGCCAGACCTCTGCCACTCCCGGCCACTCTCTTGGAGGTCAGGGTGCAGCTGATCTGCTATTGAACACTGTCTTGGGAGAGTCCACATGAGGGTGACTGAGATCAAACAGAGAATGTCTTAATTTCCTCCTATGTACTAATGATAGGTTAGTCATTAAGGAGTCAATCCAAAAGGGAGCCAATCCTCCTGAAGAGACTGGTCACTGACCTATGGGGGGGACACATAGGAACAAATGGGACATAGCTATATATGCATGTAGATGGGTGTTTATATATGAATATGAAGGTCCCAGAGCTCATCGGGATGGGATTCACTCAAAACTGGGACTATGTGAAGGTTGTGGGGTGGGGAAGGGGAACTGGAGAGGGCAAGAAGGAAGATAGAGAAATAGACAAGTAGGGAAGTAGATCAATACACAGACAAGTAGGGAAGTAGATAGACAACTAGGTAAGTAGTTAGATAAGTAGATGGATAAATAAATGGATAGACGGATGGACAGAGAGACAGATAGATAGATGATGGATGAATAGATGGATAGATAAATGGGCAGGTAGACAAGTAAATAAGCAGATAGACATACTCAAAGAGATATAAGTAGATAACTAGAGAGATAATTAGATAGACAAGTAGATAGGCAGACTGACAGATCGACAGATAGATAGATAGATAGATAGATAGATAGATAGATAGATAGATAGA